>JAHPZR010007109.1:47500-50000 GCA_019787425.1 Platygyra sinensis | reverse complement strand
TAATAATAATTATAACGTCTGAGAAGTATTTATCACGTCTTGCGCAAATATTTTCAATACTGACACAAAGAAGTATGCTTTGTATACACCAAGTTTTTTAGACAAATAAAACAACAGTTGTTTTGCCAGATTTAGTAGCATGATTACTGTTGCTTATAGCAATACTTCTCCGCCAGGTCGTTTCGTTTCACCAGTTTGTGCTTTAGAGCACGAAATAAAGACTTATATGTTGCAGCAGAACTTTGCTGTTGTTTCCAATGTATTAGCATCCGACACACCCTTTCATGGTGTGAATCAAAATTTCTACACAGGACTTGAAATATCAATTCCTCGATCTTTAATCGACGACCAAGTTGCGTCCACTCGTCGCCGATACTCATGCCCAGTTCTTCTAGTTCTTCTTCCTTAGGCTCACCTTCCTTGAGCACAACTGAAAAAAGAGATTGCAAATACAAACAAATTATTTTAGACTCAGCTTGAATTCCACTACTCAAAAGAACATTGCATGGGCCTTGAAAGAAAATGCTCTAATTCCAGGAGTTTCCCAGGATTTTCCTGCACGTTGTCAACCATTTACCTGAATGAAAACCATCGCGTTCCCCAATGCAATGGCAGGATTAATTTTGAAAATGTGCACTATTAAGAAGAAATCAGTTAAACACTCACTTTCAACCTTTTTGGCCAGTTTAGTTCCCTTAGCTGGCATCTTCTTGGTACCTGTGTCGTGACAAACAACTGGAGTCAGCGTAGAACATTAGCAAACATCACTGATTAACTTGTAATGACAAGCATTGCATGCAGTGGGAATATTTTCGACATACGGAATTTGAGGTGATTCCTCAGAACTAAAAGTTACCAATGGATTTTTTTAAAACTTTCCCTGAATGTTCTCCACCAAGCACTGTTTCGAAAAAAACAAAAACAAAATTGAAAATTTAAGGTGGCTCTGAACCCCATGTACAATTTTTTTTTCAAACTTTGCCAAAAGTTGCATCTTATCCTGCTTATCAAAATTCTACAATAACAAAAAATTTCACCATACTGTTTTTGAAATATGAGCGCTTAAAGCTGAAATTGAGGGTGTTTTTAGTGGGTCATAGTGTTGCTATGGTAACCTTTTGTGTCACGAAAATAATACCAGCGTGTTCACCAGTGATTGGGCAGTTTTTTCATACCATGATTGTATTATCAATTGATAAAGAGTGGTAATTATGACCCATCAAAATCTAAGTCTTGGAATGTGCTGGAGACTGTTTTGAGCCACTTTAAGTCAATTTCATTTGTACAGTATCATCCAAATAAGCAATTGCATTCCCATAGAGCTGCTTTGAGAATGTATTCTCAAAGCTCTCACGTTCTCTTAGTATATTGCCCTTGGTCTCTATCTGCCTGTGATCTTTGAAAAGAGACATTGGGTTTAACTTTAAAACTGAACAGCATTAAAAAGTCATAAATAGCATTACCTTCAGTCTTTTTCTCTGGTCTTGCTGCCTTGGCTGGTGGTTTCTTGGCATCTGTTTTATGAGAAACTTCTAGAGTCAGCACAAAACATAAACAACCATCACAATTACCAGACACACTGTCTAACTTTTGATGTATAGCCTAAGCAGAACAGTGGGAATTTTTTAACTGAAAACTCTAATTATCAAAGTGTCTTTGCCTGTGTTTTAACATGATTTCTTCTAGGGGTCAAGAGAGCTTGAGCCATGCCCAGATTGATCTCCTTTAGGAGCTTTTAAATTCAAAACATAGTAAATGGTTTGAACCCAGGAGTATCAGTAGTTCGTATTGTGTGATCGTCCGGGTGAGTGTAGCTCTGAAAAGAACTGTTGTTGGTGACTGGCATTTCAACAACCTGAGCAGAAGTCATGAATCTTCACAGTCAAGTGAATAGTGTTTGTCAGTCGATGATGTTATGTCTGGTCCGTTGAAAACGATTGGTCAGTTAAGCCATGATGTTATTGGCTGAAAGACTCATATAAAGTTTGTCATCAGTAATTGGTCGGTTTCGATCCGTCTTTTGTTAGTCAAATTGGTAGGTTTGAGGTCCGTTTGTTGTTACTTAAAATAAAGTCGGTCTGTTAGAAGTCCGTTTGTCAGTTTAGTTTTCGTCGCGACGATCTCACAATACGAACTTTAATTAAAAAGTTCCAATGAACATACCCTCCCCTTACATATGCCAGTCCTCCCCAGGTTTTCTCCTGTTACCAGCACTGGTGTATTGTATCTAACTCCTCTTGAGTTCAGTCTCGTACAATAATGGCAATTCAAAGTTAACCGAGGTCAAATGTGGCCTCCAAGAGTTTTGTATGACTTTGTGTAGCCAAATCAATAACAGTCACCTCCATTCTTCTGTTTGCTCACTGTAGTCTGAGTGTGTCGCTTCTTGTTAATAGTCGTCTGAGCTGTAGCTGGAACAAAAGATATACAATTACCAGACATGATCGATTATGAAGAAAATCAGTAGCACAGTAGATTTCTACTTCAGGTAGATGAACAC
>JAHPZR010007109.1:0-42500 GCA_019787425.1 Platygyra sinensis | reverse complement strand
ATCAGATTTGACAAGAAGTCTGTGAATCGGTGTCAGACCCGCTTACAGGTCGCTATTCTCGGTGCGGACCAATAGGAGCAGGGCCTCTGTGGACGAGCATGTTGTAGACCACTCCGATCGTCAATTGCCTTTTGAATTAAAAATCCAGATAAACTAATATTTCCACAATGTTCGCTTGAAATTTTCACTTTATTTAATACTACTTCTGGCAGTTTACACTGAGTACAAGATGCTACGCATATAAAACAAGGACTAAAAAGTCACCATGCTTTTGTACAAGATAAAACTGTTGATAAATAAAAAAACACTTCTAAAGTGAAGGCTGTTTGTGATCATATAACAAAAATCCTTGTTATGTTAGAAACCTCCAAAAAACATTAAACTTTTACGAAAGTCCTCTAAGAAAGAAATATTCATGTAACCATTAAACTAAACCTTTGATATAATCTATCTTATTATTTTAAACTAAATGTATCTATCTACAATAAACCTTTAACATAATTTTATCTTATTATTTTATACTACATATATCGATCTACGCTATGATTTAGCATCCTGGGACAGATAACTCGTCTAGGTAAAAAAAACAGTGTTTAGACGAATTATGTGGCTAAATATCGTCTTCAGTTGATTCGTTGACAGACGAATCAGTTAAAGTCGAATTTAACCACATAATTCGTCTAGACACTGGATTTATACCTAAACGAGGCATCTGTCTTAGGCAGACGAGTTATCCGTCTCAGACATGTAATTTGTCTCAGGCAGACGGATAATTCGTCCCTAATATAAATTCGGCCACTGATGCAATTACCGAGGAAAACTTATCATACGCGCAGGAAAGTGGGTCTAGATAAATAGCTGTTATAAAGGCGACCGCACCCTACAACATTCTCGCTGCTTGGATGCTTGGAACTTAGCAACCAGAACGACACTAAAGTCAGCCTGAAATGTCGGTCGCCCTCTAGAAAGCTAGCGGTCCGCCTGTTCTCTTAAGGTACGAGGAGCGTTTACCGCTGCAACTCCGCGAACGCAAAATAGAGCTATAGACAAGGAGGAGTTTTTGCGTTCCTTGTCCTGTACTGCGTTGATAAGTGCGAGAGAAAGCAGGCTGCAGGCAGTCCAGCACCCTAAGCCAGACAAGAAACGGTTTAGGCTGACCTTGGAAGCTATGAGGATGGGCATTTCAGGCTACGTTGATTAATTAAGTATGCTTTTAGTTTCTATGTACATTTTACACCATAAGACCAACCTCTAAGAAATATTCTATCAAGTCTTGGGCAACTATTTTCAATAGTGATACAAAGACGTATGCCTTACAAACACAAAGTTTTCTATACAAGTAAAAAATCATTGGGTTTTCCAGAATTAGACCTTCGAATACTGTCGCTTAAAACAATATTTCTCAGCCAAGTCTTTTCTTTCCATCAGTCTGTGCTTTAAAGCATCAGATAGGGACTTGTAATTAGCACCAGACCCTTGCTTTTGTTTCCAATGTTTCAACATCTGAAAGCCTCTTTCATGGACTGAATCAAAATCTTTAGCTATGGCTTGAAGTTTTGCTACCTCGATGTTCAATCGACGACCAAGATTCATCCACTTGTCGCTGATATCCATGCTCAGTCCTTCCAATTCGTCATCCTTGGGCACACCTTCCTTGAGCACAACTGGAAAAAGAGTTTGCAAGCACAAACAAATTATTTCAAAAACTCAATTTGAATTTCCTCTACCCAAAAGAACATTTCATGGGCCTTGAAAGAAACTTCTATATTCCTGTAGTTTGCCAGGATTAGGTTCTGTCCTGGTGTACCGGTTCACAAGGGAATAACCATTGTTCTTTCTTTGTTTAGGAGTCATTGGTTAGCTGTTGTGTATTGTTTGGTCTTTTCTATCGGCTCTTGTGAACCGGTACACGAGGGCAGATCCCAGGATTATTCGGTAAGTTGCGAACTCGGTACGAGTTATATGGATTTCAGCATTCCGCATACGAATTGTTATTTAAGGAGATTAAGGAAAACCGCCGCGTTCCCATGCAACCACTGGCTAAATTTGGAAAATGTGCAGTATGAAGAAATCAGTAACACTTACATTCCACCTTTTTGGCTGGTTCAGCTGCCTTAGCTGGCATCTTCTTGGTATCTGATTCGTGAGAAACAACTAGAGTCAGCGTAGAACGTTAGCAAACGTCATTGATTAACTTGCAATGGCAAACACTGTCTCTATCTGCCTCTACTCTTCTAATACTTTTAGACAGCTAAGTTTGAATTTGGCCCATCGAAGGGACAGTGGGTTAAATTTTGAAAATGTACAGCACGAGAAGCAATAAATAACAGTCACCTTCAGTCTTTTTCTCTGGTCTTGCTGACTTGGCTGGTGGTTTCTTGATAACTGTTTCATGAGAAACTCTTGGAGTCAGTACAACATATGAACAAACATCACATTACCACAATGGCACCCTGCTATAACGAAGTGTCATGGTACCGAAAAAAATGTCGGTTAAAGCGGGGTGTTCGCAATAACGAATTATCTGGTTAACGACAAAAATATTCTTTATAGCGGGGTAACCAAGCTGAACAATGGGATATACACCACGCAAAACAGGCTACTGACTTGCGCGTGAACAGCTACACTAAATAAAGCAAAGCTTTGAAGGTCAAAGTTTCCCTATCTTGACCAATGGGAGTCGTGTTTGACTTATCAACCATTTGTATCATCATGTCGTTTTTACTGACTGCGAGAGACAGGACAAAATATTCGTTATAGCGGGGTAAATTGTGCGTTGGGACCGTCAAACTCAATTCGTTATTGCGGGGTTTGTTTCCACATATTTTACTGTAATTCTGGCGGGCTTTCAAATGTTGTTCGTTATAACGGGATCTTCGTTATAGCGGGGTGCCACTGTAGACATACTGACTTTTGACGTATAGCATCAGTAGAACGGTTGAAATGTTTTAGAACTTAAATGATCAAAGTGTTTTCTCTTGTTTTCAGCACTGGTGCATTGTATTTAAGTGGTACTATGATCAAAATTTTACCCCTGGACTTTTTTAGGTGTATCGCATAGAACTCCATAAAGGATAAAAACACCGTTTACCGTTTGCAAATGTCTGCATTACTTCTGGAGATATTTAAGTTCGAAAAATAGGTAAAATATGCAAATTGTTTGTATTGTAGAGCAAATCTAGTAGAATGCTGCAGCCAAGAATCAAACACTTCTGATTCAACCTGGCTGAGATATCTTTCTTCACCATATTGGATCAAAATTTGGTTGAGTAGGTAGATAGGGTCATCACTTGGCTAACTGTATGTTTTAAAAACTTGAATATCTCTGGAACAAAAAGAGATATTTGAAAATAGTAAACTGTATTTTTCTTCTCACAAAGACTACTTGTTTATGTTTAAAACTGGCTTAGATGGGAAAGATGCGATTTTCACCATAGGACTACTTTAAATCCCATTGAGCTGTCTTGCACGATGTGGCAAATATAGCCTCTAAGAGTTTTGTGTTGTGTAGCAATTAAATCACATTCACCTCCATTCTTCTGTTTGCTCACTGTAGCTTGAATATTTCCCTTGCTAACATTTGTCTGAGCTGTAGCTGAAACAAAAGATCTACAATTACAAGACATAAAAACTAAAGATCTGACGTTCAAGGACATCAGTAACACAGTGAAGTTCTACTTTGAGTAAATGAGCACAGAGGCTGTTATCAGAGTGGAATGCCCAGAAACAAAAATTACCTGTATTTGTAATTTAGGTGTCTCAATAAAGTCTTTTTGGACCATACCAAGCGTTTTCCTTTCATTGGATCCATACGAAAATTACATGTACTCCAGTCCTTGGAATTATATTGAAATTTTGTACTTAAGTAATGATCCGTGCAAGAACTAGGCAAAAGAACAATAGACCGTGGCAATAGCGGCAGTTATTATTTCGGCGCTGATCACTCGAATCAAATTAAATTCAACGTATGTGATTGGTCCACACGCAAAAAGCTTGAAATTTGAATTTCAAATTGAAAAGTAGATACACTGGAATGCGTTTGAATATCTTTTTATTTTGGATTTGAATTCCTTGCATTTGTAAATTTAACATATCTTAAACTGACAAAATTTCGATGCGCCAAAAGGCTAACTTTTGATTGGCGCATAGAACATTGCTAAAATTTTACCGGGAGATAGATTTTAGAGAGATGGGACACATATCAAAAAAAAATTTTGTTGATGTCACTTTTTTATTGCTTTTTTCTACGATTTTTGATATCAGCCAATCAGATGCGCCGATTTAATTGAATTTAAAAATTATTCTTTCCCACCTCTTAATCGATTTTGCCAATTGCCTGCCTAGTTTTTGCTCGGATCATTACTTAATTCTCTACTTGCACAAATCCCATAATGCACCTCTTTTACCCCCAAAAAATTTGTACAGGCATTGTTTTAGATTTACTCTTGGGACATGTTCATGTCCCAGGAGAAATAACAACAATGAGTATGCAAAATGTTTGGGGGGTTAAAGAGGTGCATTATGGTATTGTGCAAGTAGTGAATATATTTTTTTTTTACAACATTTGATGTTTCCATGGAAACAATAAACAAAAAAATGAAAATCAATAAAAGATGAATTTTACACAAACCAGATGTGATATTATAACATCACAAATCTCTAAACAGAGTACTCATAATGGAAAACATGAAATTGTACTACAGTTGAATATTTTAAAATTCAATCATCATGAAAGTCTTTTCTCCTGTTACCAGTAGTGATGCATTGTACAGTTGAACCATTGATTGCTACCACCTCTCTTTAGACCCCGACTCTCCTTAGCGACCAGTTTTCAAAAATACCAAAAGGTTCCAAGCCAAATCACTAATAATAATCAATTAGCACCCTTTGTAAGCAGGCTCACCTCTTGTACAATATAAGTGACTGCGACCACTATTGGAGCTACAATCATGTAAATGTTTGACATTTTGGGGGGTTTTTGAACTCCCATAACCACTTGACAGATAAGAGAGCGAAAATTTGGATAAGAAGGTGCTGTAACAATATTGCATTCTTGGGTAGTACAAGATACTGAAATTTTTTCTCAATGGTGATGCAAGTACCAGATTTTTCTCTCAAAAACTGACTTTTTACATGATTAAATACTGTATTTAAAGAATGGCATTAAAGTCTCTGCAGTTAAACATATGCTACTGAGCAAAAATTTTGACCCAATATGGAATAAGCTCTCGTAACCCACCACCTAGGCTTGACATTTTGGGTGGCCGACTATACACAATGTATCGAACAGTCCTGTTGAGTTCAGTCTTGCACCATGCAAAAAATACCCTGCAAGAATTTTGTATGTGTAGCAATCAGTCAGTCACCTCCATTCTTCTGTTTGCTTGCTGAAGCACTAGTGTTTCCCTTCCTGTTAGCAGTCCTCTGGGCTGGAACGAAAGAATGACAATTACCAGACAAGATTACTTAGAATCGAGGGCATCATTAGCACAGTAGACTTCTACTTTAGTAGAAAAGCACAGAAACTGTCATGAATCAATTTTGCATCATATGACAAAAATACTTTCTAAGAGTTTTGTTTGTGCAGCAATCAGTCACAGTCACCTTTGTTCTTCTGTTTGCCAACTTTAGCTCCATTCTTTCCCTTGTCCTTCTTGCTAGCAACTGCAGTAAATAAACTTCAATTATCAGACATGAAAATTTGTAATGGAAAGCATCAGGACATCTCACAAGAGTACCAGACCTCCAGTCACTATAATACTGTAGTATTGAGTTTGAACAGTGCAAAATTCCCACAGAGAGTATTGTACATGCATTCTTAACAAAAATTAAAACAAATCAAAATAATTAGGGACTAAAACATAACAGCTTTTAGCTGGTTTTCATGTGGCTCCTGACTTAATGCTGGTCAAATTGGAATTTGGGGGTGGTAGTTTTTCAAGAGAGAGGGGAACCAGAGCACCCGCAGAAAAACCCTCACAGCAAGAAAAAACTCAACCCACATTTGGCACTGGGCCAGAATCAAACCCACCACTGTACTATCCCTGCTCTCCTGTAAAAAGACATAATCAATCATAGCCATGTTTCTTTATTTTACCTTGTTTGGATATTTTAGTTTCGGTCTTTCTCTTTTTTCCTCCAGTTTCTTTGGGAGCACCTGCATGTAATCACACACTCATGAAGAATGCATAAATTACAATCATCATCATTATTGTATACACATTCTCTGCATTTCAAGCAATCTGATTGGTTTGCTATGTCCTGGCTAATAAACAATACTATTATTCATTCAAAATATTTTCCCGTTTCTGATTGGTTAAAACCACACGCATAATTCACCAAAGCTAGCTGCTGTTCACCAAATTTGGAAAGAATCTTCGTCATATTGAATCAATGACGTCAAAAAGTGCAGCCCGCAGAAAATTATTGAATTGATGACGTCAAATTTGATGTCAAAAGTGCAGCCCGCTGCAGATTATTGAACCGTTGACCGAGAAAACCCGGGAACGAGATTGTGTTATTTTTGGTGAGCAGAAAAACAAAGAGCAAAATGGCAAAACTCCTTTAAGAACGGGGAAATATTTTGAATGAATAATAAAGCAATAATTATTGAATTCGCTTTCGTAGGATATGAAGAATTCTGCAGATCTCGGGGGGTGTTATCCACCTCGGCCTTTGGCCTCTGTGGATAACACTCTCCTTGATCTGCAGAATTCTTCATATCCTGCTCAGCCTCATTCAATAATTGCTAATTATTCCACGAATGCACTTTGGATTTGAGCTGATAAATAACCCGGCATATACATGTAACATAATTTATGACCTTCTTTCAGTCTTCTCAGGAATTTAATTATCATTTGCATCTAAATATTCCTCCAAACAAAAACACATTGCCATTTCGCACACAACCATGAACAGCCACTGCACTCTAATGGCTGAGAATGTACCAGTAGCTCAGTCAATGAGTTTACAGCATTTGTGTTAGTATAATAGTAGAAATATACTAATATTAGATAGAGATTAAATGGGGAAAACCCCAAACATTTTGGACACAGTCTGCATGCACCAGTCAATTCCAGCCATGCCCATTCCAGCTGGCTAACTCCTAGCATTAGTATTCTCTGAAAGCGCCGAAAAGGCAAACTCTCTCTTGTAGGAACAAAATGCCAGTCAAATACCCCAGGAAGAATGAAAATGAAGGCAACTGTCCCGCCACCAGGCTCTACACAAAATTTAGTGATAACAATAATAATAAAAAAAGATAATTCACAATAATATGCCCATATACAGTGGCACCCCGCTATAACGAACCCGCTATCACAAAGACCCGTTATAACGAACAACATTTGAAAGCCCAGCAGAATTACAGTAAAATATGTGGAAACAAACCCCTGCTATAAGGAACCCTGTTTTACTAACGACAATCCCTGCAATAACGAATATTTTGTCCTGTGGCTCCCAGTCCGTGAAAAACGACATGATGATACAAGTGGTTGAAACGCAAACACGACTCGTATTGGTCAAGATAGGGAAACTTTGACCTTCAAAGATTTGCTGTATTAAATGTAGCTGTTTCGCGCGCAAGTCTGTAGACTGTTTTGCATGGTGTATGTCCCATTGTTCAGCTTGATTCAGCTTGGTTACCCCGCTATAACGAATATTTTTGTTGTTAATCAGATAATTCGTTATAACGGGGTCTTCGCTATAACGAAGAGCCCGCTATAACGAACATTTTTTTCGGCACCGTGACACTTCGTTATAGCGGGGTTCCACTGTACCGTTTGTTTTCATGTCAAAGTAAGCAAGAAGGGAGTTTCCAGATCTCGTGTAATCTATCGTGTAACTGCCGCTGACCACTCGTCCTCTTTCATTGGCTTTGATCTCTACACAGGAATCGGCAGGCAGCTCGGGAATAGAGCCGAGGGGCACTGAGGATCAAACATTTCTCGTTAAAGAAACAGACGAAAATTTGAATTATTCTTATTTCTATCGAGTTTTAAAACTCGAACGGAAGTCTGGGCTATATATAAAGAACTCACGAGAGATGCTGTGGGAATGCAAGTACAGTCTACGGTCGAAAGTTTTATAAACGCTTTTTGAAGTTCCCTTAAAGTTTCACTATCTTTTGTCTGACCCCACAAAGAAACGCAAAGTTTGTGTTTAATACACCCGCGAGCCACAGCTAGCAAAGAAGAAAGCGTCATATTTATTACGTTCATCTTCTTAGGAAGTTGCTCTCGCCATGACTACGTCCAAAGCTCGTGCTTTCTCTCTTAAGGTTATTTTCTCACGATTGACAAGTCTAGTTATAATAACATCATTACCTCTTTTAGGGGCATTCATGCAATATCTGCCCTTGTCCCAGACAAAGTCCTCTGGGCTGGCGTCCTTGGTCCTTTTATTCAACTCACATATGTCCTTGAATATGACATAGTTATAACTTTGACATCTGACGTCAGAATTGCACGCCTGGCTGCAGTCAAGTGAACATGTTCGAGCATTGAACGTATCAAAGGTGTGTCCTTTTAAGATCATTTGATAAATGAAATAACTTTCGATTCCACACTCATGGGTAGCAATCTTTTGAATCATCAAAGACGCCATAAAGAGAAATGCGATAAGAAGCATTTCTTGTAGAAGCAGTTTCATTATTGCCTGCTGGGTGTGCCACGATAGGAAAAGTATTATCTCTAGCCGTTGTCCTATACAGTTCTTTTCATTCCTTCAATCTAGATCCATCCATTCATCCAGGTCTGCCGAAGGGTGAAGAAACACTAGGGGGTTTTTTCAACGATATTTAATATACACTGTAATTTCTTGAGACTAAACAAATCATTGACACAACAGAGACCAGACCGGGCCATAGCCAGAAATGGATATATGGTGACGTCATGAGAAATGGCAATATGGCCGCCAAAGCTAGGCACACTATACAAAGTTCCTTCAGAGCTCTTTTCGGGGCTTAAAAGTAGCCTTTTCCCACAAGGCTTCGCACACAATACAATTGAACAATGAAGCTTTGGTTGAGGGCGAAAAAAATGGCGGCTTGCGAAGCGTCTTCGAGTTTCGAGGCGAAAACCTCACTGTTTTGTGCTATTTTTGGTCTGGTTTTTACACGACAAGACGCCAAATAGATGGAAAAATCAGGTGTGCTGCAATTTTTTCCCTCTTTGAAAAAAATATGTCGTTAATGTCTATAAAATTTGCGTTCATTTGGTGGTATTTTTGTATTGGTCCACGACTGCGTCGCTTAGTCCAAGGGTTTTAAAGATGAAATACTGTAGTTTTGCTACATGCGTTTGTTATTGACCGATCGTGCTGACCATGCTGTGGACCTGATTTCAAGCTGTGTTTACTTTATTCCCCGGACAGGCAATGGAAAAGCACCGCGATTTCCTCAAGAAACAGTGTACAGTAGATTGTGTGGTAAAAATCTAAAAAGGAATGGCAGAGATCACGGGAAGGAATTATTCTGAATTATTCGAAGCGGTTCTCAGTGAAAAGGTTTACGTTAACATAACAGCAAATGATTCTAGTAATGTACATCCCGAAAAGATGTGTGCAGCATGCAATGCAAAGTTATATCCATTAAGTACTTTGAATGAAGAAGATGAGGCTGTGGTACACATGTAGGGATCAAAAAAGGGTTGAAAGTGCTTTTAGTGCTCAGTATACATGCCAGCTTGATACAGCTGTAGTAGTTCAGGAACAGCTGCAAAGCCAAGTTTCAGTGAAGGTCAATAGTTTTGTAATTATCAAAACATTTCTATGTGGGCCCTAAGCAGTATGGAAGAAGTTATTTGTTGAACCTGGAAAATTGTACTTGCAAATATTAATAGCTAGCTTTTTTGCTAGTAATGTTTCGGAAATTCGAAATACACCTCAGTGTACTTTGCAGTCCTGGTCACTTCAGTTAGCATGAAGTCCTTCCTTTTCAATTGCTTATTGTGTTAGAGTGGGTGTGTGGTTAGTGTTGTGTTTTCATTGATATATTTCAGAAAGTCATGAACAACATTATTTTCCAGTCACAAAATTAGGCCCTGTTTACAAGCAGGTAGCAGGTAACCCTAGTGCTAGGGTTACCCTAGCAAGAGGGTTACCCTGGCACTCACTCAGTTCTTCTTATTTTCATTGATGCATTTACAAGGCAGCTAGGGTCACCCTAGCGCTAGGGTAATCCTACCTGAGCAATCCTAGCTGAGTCAGCTAGGGTTACCCTGGCGCTAGGGTAACCTTGGTGCCTTGTAAATGGTCTGCAAGGGACAACTCGCCTACCCGGGACAATTCTATTTTGGCTCCAAAAAGCAAAATATGATCACAATACTGACAAAATCAGCGAATTATGGCCCAGAAAACATCAAGTTCTTTCACAATTTGTCACATTTTTGCTTTGGAAATAAATTATTTTCCAGTTTTGTAATCTGTTTGTCAGGTTTCGAAATTAACGCTCGCAAACTCGCAAAAATTGAGTGCTTTTGATGATCTGTAATTTAGAAAAACATTCACTGGCAAATGTTTGCGAGTTAGAATAATCCATGTCTACAAAACATTTGGAAAGAATTTGCTAGTGGTCTCACCAGTTGCTAGTAGAAAAAATCTTACTAGCAAAACTTTACAATTAGACTAAAAACTTAACTTTGAGCCCTGGTTTGTGCTTTACTTACAAGGTAACCGAAGCACAACAAACGTTATGTTGTCTCAGTCTGTAGTGTTACCTTCCTTGTAAATTTACCTGGGTTATCTTTTAACCATTACCCTGGCAGTAGGGCTACTCTACTTCATTGTAAACAGGGCCTTAGAGCTTTTCCACTGTTTGTTACAAAGAAATAATAGCTACATGTATACCTGTTTTTTTTTTTTTTTTAAACTTGTTTATAGTTTTGCAATCATGGTATGTAACACATATTGGTAGAAGTATTGAAAATTAAGCTGTAGGTTTCTAGGAATTTAAATATCTATATTTCAAGTTTTCCAGTAAGAATATCTCCAGCAGGGCTTTGCAATTTTCACCATGTGCTTTTCTTTTCAAACCAAAATATTGAAATGTAAAGCATTCTGAAAGTGAATTTCTTGAAATTTCTAGTTGTACGAAATAAAGCATGGACTGTTTATGTCATGTGACTTCTGTGACTGTGTCTGTGTGTGTTGGGGTGGGGGGGAAGGGGGCAGACTGACTTTACATGAAAGGTCTTGAAAATAGCATCCCATCATGGGGGGAAGTGGTCACAAAAGGTCAGATCCAGGGGGAGTAGTCATAAAGGAAGATCTAGAAAGGTCTTGAAAGGTCTGGAAATTCCCTGGACCTTGCAAAATGCATTCAGCCATACCCATTTGCCCTCCTGAATATATGTAGGTTGTCACCTGAGCAGCTGTGGAGGTTTTCCTAAATGACGATACTGAAACCAGAACATCAACATACCATAACAAAATTCATTTGTTGATCAACCTATTGTTTCTCATAACTATAATGTACTGCAATAGAGATTCACATCCACATAGAATGTGCATGTTACTGTTCAAAGTTGAGTCATTTGTTGCTCTGCACAGAAATGGGCAAAGATAAAAGAGCAGGAGGGGTGCAGTCATTCCTTGCAACTGGCTATTGCATCCCTTGCAGGAATCTAGTATACTTTAAGTATACTTTTAAGCAATTAGAAAAGTATACTTAATTTGTACTTAAAGTATACTTTAAGTATACTTAGAGAAGTATACTTAAAGTAGTACACTTTTGGTCACCTAAAAAGTATACTTTGAGTATACTTTATCTGAAGTATACTTCAAGTATACTTAACAAAAATTATACTTAAAGTATACTTTATGCACACTCATGTTAGTACACGAGCTGACTATAAACACTGAATTTGCTATACTGATGCATAATTATACATACAGCTTTTTGACCACGAAAATATGTAATGTAAAGTTAACAAATCAAATGTGGTTTAGCATTGTCTGCACTCTTATTGACAGAAAGTACACTCATTGTGGTGCTCAAAATGTTGTGGACTCAGGAGATGCAATATTAACCTTCATTACACTTATTGAAATTTAAAATTCATATAATTTTTGGTCAGTATCCAAAGGAGGAGCCCACACTAGATCAAAGACTAGCTGGAACATCCTGTTTCTGCTCAAAATTGATTTTATTTGCTAAATTTCAAGGTTTCTCTAATATGGCATACACATGTATTAACCTAACTAACATTTTTGGCAGATTTAGCTTCAAACTCAAAGTTGAGAGTTTCACCCTGAAGACTGCAGCTTATATCTATTTTCTTTCAGATCCCACAGCTTAATTATAATAGGAATTACACTGACACTATTGTGAAACTTAGCTTTTAAACCATGTACTGATGTAGTTCTGTTTGTGAATGCAAACACCGCTTTTGTGCTTCAACAACTAGAACAAAAACACACAGCAACATATTTCAGTTTCACCACAATAAATTGCTCATAACAGAAACATGATTTCAAGCCAAGATCCATCAGAAGCTTTCAAATCTGTTTTTGTTCCAGTTATGATTGTAAAACAATAATTAAAAGCTGAAATGGTCAAGAAGAAATCTTAAGACAGAGATCCAAATCTGGCTGCCAAAATTTGCCAAGTTCAAGTGTAGTGATATCATAAATCATTACAGCTGGCAGTGATCATCAAAAACACTATATAAAGTCTTAATCCAGAAGGTCTAAGATTCTTTATACTTACAATTGTTCCTACAGCCAAAAGATCCAGATATTGTCACTTTTAAACACCATTTAGCTCAGTAAAATTGACCTGCTGTTAAATGTAGCTTCACATGTACAAATGCAGTTCACCCAGTGTCAAAATTTCCCGCCCTTTTCAGAGCATTGCATTATGGGTTATAGCACTCATTCCCAGGGTCTACCAGCATTCAAAATCCAAGATGGCGGCTCATTTCTGGCATGTTCGTATTCCACAAAAGAACTCGCCTTTTTCGAGATCTTTACACAATGTGGAGACCTGCCAAATGCTGGAAAGTCTTGCAAAATCATTGGCACAAGCTGGTGCATAGCTATCCCAAGCTACTTTGCTACTACAGAGCTTCACAATATCTACCTTTTCCTGAGAAGGATGAAGTTAAATTAATGCACGAAGACATGAAACATAATTTGTGGCCTAGCTTGATATCCACATTGCTGGTATTTATAATAATGATATTGTACCATCAGGTTTTCAAAAGAAATCAGCAAGTAGACACTAAACTATACGAATCCTTGAAATTCCAATAGCATTCCGGGAATTCTTTTTGCAAGGGTAAGAAAAATAGTCGATGTACTTCCTCAGCCAGTGCCATTGACAATGCTATTTGTATCTGAAATAAACCTAGTAATGAAACTGTTTATGCAGGTTAAGATTCCATGTGAAGTGGGCACTTTTACAGACAGCAAACATACCTTGCCTGTGTCATACACTTGTATCAATCATTCAATGCAATCCCTACTTAATTTACTTAGTTAATTCTTTGTGTTACAGGCACAAACAAGTATACTTAAAAGTATACTTTACTTTAACAGCCACTTACCAGCTATGTTAAATAGAGAAGAGGTATACTTGAAGTATACTTTCACATTTCAAGTATAAATGAAGTACATTTACAAAATGTACTTCATTTATACTTTTCATCTTTAAGTATGAATGAAGTATACTTCAACTGTACTTTCTTTTTGGAAAGTACATAACAAGTATACTAAAAGTATACTTAAAGTATACTGCATTCCTGCAAGGGATGTTGCCAAAGGAGGAGAAAGCTTCAAAAAAGTGACCAAATAAGGTTTTCCACTGATGGTTTTGAAGGCATGGAAATAAGACTGCATATAAATTTCACTTTTGATCCATGTATTTTTTTTTGCTTTTGATACATGTAGCTGTGGTAAGGTACAACAAAACTTGGCTGAAAATTTCAATATAATTTGATATAATTTTGAACAAAAGCACAGCCGCAATAAGTCCCTCTTAAATACAGATCTATCAATTCTACATGTAGATTTATCAATATGGATAAATATAAAAGACAAGAAAGTGAACCTTATAATCCTATAATAACTTCAGCTAGATACCTTTCATATTGCAACAGCAAACAGCGTAGCTTAAATTGAAAGCGGTGATCACCGCTGTCGAGGCCAAAATCAGCCTTTTTTTTATCTTTGGCAGTCCTGGATTGTGGAACGATACCTCGTGCAAAGCAAGTCGCATTTAATAGTACAGGTTGTCTTAACTTTATAGAAGCTAAGCTTGTACGATAAAAGGAAATTGGTTCGAATCGGGAGTAAAATTAATTACACGAATACAGCGAATCCAAGTAAAACGACTACTAGTTCGAATTATTCGCAGGTTCAAGAGATCGTGGGATTAATAGATGGGAAAGATTTAACCGTATTATTGTTGTAGTTTATTTGTATGCGACGTTTCCGCCGACATAGATTTCTTCTCTCTCGCCATTTCCCTCGGTCTTAGTCCTTTCGCGGTCTAGGCAATGTTTTGGTTTTGCGTGAGCCAATCAGAGCACAGGAAATCGTATATCCACTTCTGGCTATGGCCCGGACTGGAGACTGAGCTCGGATATCATCAACCTTTAACAACTAATTATGCCAATCTAATTGTGCATGTTGTCAAAGCTTTTCTACAAAGTTTCGTTTATATATGTTAAGACTAATCCATAGTTTTGGCCACTTTCTTATGGTAAACAACCGTTGCTATGGCCGTTGCTAGGTAAAAAAAACTTAGACCCCTGTCTACTTTCCTCAAATTTCGCACTCATCTAGAGAAAAATTAGCAAGATCACTTCAAAACGTTTTCGACAAGTGTTCAAGGGTCTTAAATCTTGTATTTTCAAAAAATTGTGCTTTTCATGAAAAGCATCATATTTTAGGGTATCGTACCACCTTAAAAAATTAAATATTCAGTTCTAACGTACAGATTGAAACAATTTAGGTCAGTCTGTGAAATGCCCAGGTGTTATAGAAACTGAACTACAAGTAAAGGCAAACGACGTTTCCTCCTCTCTTTTGGTCGTTACCGCATTTAATGCTGCATGAAATAAGATAAAAGCTTATTGTGATAAGTGAATAAAGATGGTGAATTCTAAGCTCGGTAATAAAATGTGAAAGGTTAATTGATCAACATGGCACGAGCGTGGGACAAAAAAACCCTGAGCCGTCCCCGTCAGAAATCGAACCCATTGACCTGTCATGGGTTCGATTCCTGTCGGGGACTCAGATTTTTTCTTTGTCCCATGCTCGTGTCATGTTGATGAATTCACTTTTCACAAAAGCATATTGTTTTTGGATACTGCTGTTAGACGTCCATAGAAGGATAATTGCAGAACATCTGGGATAGATTAGCTCGAGTGTACTTATCTTTCAGGAAGAACTTAATCACACTCGAGCCACCCTGTACTGGCCCTCGCTACCAGAAGTTATCGGCGACTAGGAGCACTGCAGCGTCCTTTGATTGCAACAATAGTCCATCGCAGATTGGTTCCCAGGAAGTTTAATAACACAATTAGAGTAGATGCCTTGATGAATTACAGTCGAATCCCGCTCTACGGACACCCGCTTTGTACGGACAGTTTCGTTTGTCCCAACAAAAAGCTCGTATATTTTCTCTAAAATTAACCCGCTTTATATGGACACCTGGTAATACGGACAACGGACACTTTTGTGTGTCCCGAGTCACAAACTCTCATATATTGACAACCCCGCTTTACGGACACTGGTCATCTGCACACTGTCTATTTTCATGGTAACAATTATGTAACAACCGTAAACATTGTACCCTGTTGAAATAATGACATATTTTTATGTGTGAATAAAATTTTATTACAGAACTGTGCTAAAAAACAGCAGCGAAGTAAAGTCACAGATCCACTGTCATGCCTGTTTCAATAACAATACTCTACAAAACTTAAAAGATTTTACTCTGAGACTATGATAAATGATCGTGACGTTTCCTTAGGATGAACTTGTTTGTTTTTTTTGTTCCTTAGGATGAACAGTTTTCTCGTAAAACTGCCTGCTTTGGTCTTTATATCGATGAAATATGTGCTCCTGACGTTTTCTCTGAGAGCCCGCTTAATACGGACACCCAGATAATACGGACACTATGGCATGTCCCTTTGGTGTCCGTATTAACTGGGTTCCACTGTATTTTAATTACTATTGAATCTCATCCTCAGAATGACTTTGAACAAACAGCAACAGTTACAAAATAGACTTTGTAGACAACCAATAGAAATGTAGATAACGCTCATCAAGTGATGATATCCGAGCTCAGTCTCCAGTCCGGGCCATAGCCAGAAGTGGATATACGATTTCCTGTGCTCTGATTGGCTCACGCAAAACCAAAACATTGCCTAGACCGCGAAAGGACTAAGACCGAGGGAAATGGCGAGAGAGAAGAAATCTATGTCGGCGGAAACGTCGCATACAAATAAACTACAACAATAATACGGTTAAATCTTTCCCATCTATTAATCCCACGATCTCTTGAACCTGCGAATAATTCGAACTAGTAGTCGTTTTACTTGGATTCGCTGTATTCGTGTAATTAATTTTACTCCCGATTCGAACCAATTTCCTTTTATCGTACAAGCTTAGCTTCTATAAAGTTAAGACAACCTGTACTATTAAATGCGACTTGCTTTGCACGAGGTATCGTTCCACAATCCAGGACTGCCAAAGATAAAAAAAAGGCTGATTTTGGCCTCGACAGCGGTGATCACCGCTTTCAATTTAAGCTACGCTGTTTGCTGTTGCAATATGAAAGGTATCTAGCTGAAGTTATTATAGGATTATAAGGTTCACTTTCTTGTCTTTTATATTTATCCATATTGATAAATCTACATGTAGAATTGATAGATCTGTATTTAAGAGGGACTTATTGCGGCTGTGCTTTTGTTCAAAATTATATCAAATTATATTGAAATTTTCAGCCAAGTTTTGTTGTACCTTACCACAGCTACATGTATCAAAAGCAAAAAAAAATACATGGATCAAAAGTGAAATTTATATGCAGTCTTATTTCCATGCCTTCAAAACCATCAGTGGAAAACCTTATTTGGTCACTTTTTTGAAGCTTTCTCCTCCTTTGGCAACATCCCTTGCAGGAATGCAGTATACTTTAAGTATACTTTTAGTATACTTGTTATGTACTTTCCAAAAAGAAAGTACAGTTGAAGTATACTTCATTCATACTTAAAGATGAAAAGTATAAATGAAGTACATTTTGTAAATGTACTTCATTTATACTTGAAATGTGAAAGTATACTTCAAGTATACCTCTTCTCTATTTAACATAGCTGGTAAGTGGCTGTTAAAGTAAAGTATACTTTTAAGTATACTTGTTTGTGCCTGTAACACAAAGAATTAACTAAGTAAATTAAGTAGGGATTGCATTGAATGATTGATACAAGTGTATGACACAGGCAAGGTATGTTTGCTGTCTGTAAAAGTGCCCACTTCACATGGAATCTTAACCTGCATAAACAGTTTCATTACTAGGTTTATTTCAGATACAAATAGCATTGTCAATGGCACTGGCTGAGGAAGTACATCGACTATTTTTCTTACCCTTGCAAAAAGAATTCCCGGAATGCTATTGGAATTTCAAGGATTCGTATAGTTTAGTGTCTACTTGCTGATTTCTTTTGAAAACCTGATGGTACAATATCATTATTATAAATACCAGCAATGTGGATATCAAGCTAGGCCACAAATTATGTTTCATGTCTTCGTGCATTAATTTAACTTCATCCTTCTCAGGAAAAGGTAGATATTGTGAAGCTCTGTAGTAGCAAAGTAGCTTGGGATAGCTATGCACCAGCTTGTGCCAATGATTTTGCAAGACTTTCCAGCATTTGGCAGGTCTCCACATTGTGTAAAGATCTCGAAAAAGGCGAGTTCTTTTGTGGAATACGAACATGCCAGAAATGAGCCGCCATCTTGGATTTTGAATGCTGGTAGACCCTGGGAATGAGTGCTATAACCCATAATGCAATGCTCTGAAAAGGGCGGGAAATTTTGACACTGGGTGAACTGCATTTGTACATGTGAAGCTACATTTAACAGCAGGTCAATTTTACTGAGCTAAATGGTGTTTAAAAGTGACAATATCTGGATCTTTTGGCTGTAGGAACAATTGTAAGTATAAAGAATCTTAGACCTTCTGGATTAAGACTTTATATAGTGTTTTTGATGATCACTGCCAGCTGTAATGATTTATGATATCACTACACTTGAACTTGGCAAATTTTGGCAGCCAGATTTGGATCTCTGTCTTAAGATTTCTTCTTGACCATTTCAGCTTTTAATTATTGTTTTACAATCATAACTGGAACAAAAACAGATTTGAAAGCTTCTGATGGATCTTGGCTTGAAATCATGTTTCTGTTATGAGCAATTTATTGTGGTGAAACTGAAATATGTTGCTGTGTGTTTTTGTTCTAGTTGTTGAAGCACAAAAGCGGTGTTTGCATTCACAAACAGAACTACATCAGTACATGGTTTAAAAGCTAAGTTTCACAATAGTGTCAGTGTAATTCCTATTATAATTAAGCTGTGGGATCTGAAAGAAAATAGATATAAGCTGCAGTCTTCAGGGTGAAACTCTCAACTTTGAGTTTGAAGCTAAATCTGCCAAAAATGTTAGTTAGGTTAATACATGTGTATGCCATATTAGAGAAACCTTGAAATTTAGCAAATAAAATCAATTTTGAGCAGAAACAGGATGTTCCAGCTAGTCTTTGATCTAGTGTGGGCTCCTCCTTTGGATACTGACCAAAAATTATATGAATTTTAAATTTCAATAAGTGTAATGAAGGTTAATATTGCATCTCCTGAGTCCACAACATTTTGAGCACCACAATGAGTGTACTTTCTGTCAATAAGAGTGCAGACAATGCTAAACCACATTTGATTTGTTAACTTTACATTACATATTTTCGTGGTCAAAAAGCTGTATGTATAATTATGCATCAGTATAGCAAATTCAGTGTTTATAGTCAGCTCGTGTACTAACATGAGTGTGCATAAAGTATACTTTAAGTATAATTTTTGTTAAGTATACTTGAAGTATACTTCAGATAAAGTATACTCAAAGTATACTTTTTAGGTGACCAAAAGTGTACTACTTTAAGTATACTTCTCTAAGTATACTTAAAGTATACTTTAAGTACAAATTAAGTATACTTTTCTAATTGCTTAAAAGTATACTTAAAGTATACTAGATTCCTGCAAGGGATGCAATAGCCAGTTGCAAGGAATGACTGCACCCCTCCTGCTCTTTTATCTTTGCCCATTTCTGTGCAGAGCAACAAATGACTCAACTTTGAACAGTAACATGCACATTCTATGTGGATGTGAATCTCTATTGCAGTACATTATAGTTATGAGAAACAATAGGTTGATCAACAAATGAATTTTGTTATGGTATGTTGATGTTCTGGTTTCAGTATCGTCATTTAGGAAAACCTCCACAGCTGCTCAGGTGACAACCTACATATATTCAGGAGGGCAAATGGGTATGGCTGAATGCATTTTGCAAGGTCCAGGGAATTTCCAGACCTTTCAAGACCTTTCTAGATCTTCCTTTATGACTACTCCCCCTGGATCTGACCTTTTGTGACCACTTCCCCCCATGATGGGATGCTATTTTCAAGACCTTTCATGTAAAGTCAGTCTGCCCCCTTCCCCCCCACCCCAACACACACAGACACAGTCACAGAAGTCACATGACATAAACAGTCCATGCTTTATTTCGTACAACTAGAAATTTCAAGAAATTCACTTTCAGAATGCTTTACATTTCAATATTTTGGTTTGAAAAGAAAAGCACATGGTGAAAATTGCAAAGCCCTGCTGGAGATATTCTTACTGGAAAACTTGAAATATAGATATTTAAATTCCTAGAAACCTACAGCTTAATTTTCAATACTTCTACCAATATGTGTTACATACCATGATTGCAAAACTATAAACAAGTTTAAAAAAAAAAAAAAAACAGGTATACATGTAGCTATTATTTCTTTGTAACAAACAGTGGAAAAGCTCTAAGGCCCTGTTTACAATGAAGTAGAGTAGCCCTACTGCCAGGGTAATGGTTAAAAGATAACCCAGGTAAATTTACAAGGAAGGTAACACTACAGACTGAGACAACATAACGTTTGTTGTGCTTCGGTTACCTTGTAAGTAAAGCACAAACCAGGGCTCAAAGTTAAGTTTTTAGTCTAATTGTAAAGTTTTGCTAGTAAGATTTTTTCTACTAGCAACTGGTGAGACCACTAGCAAATTCTTTCCAAATGTTTTGTAGACATGGATTATTCTAACTCGCAAACATTTGCCAGTGAATGTTTTTCTAAATTACAGATCATCAAAAGCACTCAATTTTTGCGAGTTTGCGAGCGTTAATTTCGAAACCTGACAAACAGATTACAAAACTGGAAAATAATTTATTTCCAAAGCAAAAATGTGACAAATTGTGAAAGAACTTGATGTTTTCTGGGCCATAATTCGCTGATTTTGTCAGTATTGTGATCATATTTTGCTTTTTGGAGCCAAAATAGAATTGTCCCGGGTAGGCGAGTTGTCCCTTGCAGACCATTTACAAGGCACCAAGGTTACCCTAGCGCCAGGGTAACCCTAGCTGACTCAGCTAGGATTGCTCAGGTAGGATTACCCTAGCGCTAGGGTGACCCTAGCTGCCTTGTAAATGCATCAATGAAAATAAGAAGAACTGAGTGAGTGCCAGGGTAACCCTCTTGCTAGGGTAACCCTAGCACTAGGGTTACCTGCTACCTGCTTGTAAACAGGGCCTAATTTTGTGACTGGAAAATAATGTTGTTCATGACTTTCTGAAATATATCAATGAAAACACAACACTAACCACACACCCACTCTAACACAATAAGCAATTGAAAAGGAAGGACTTCATGCTAACTGAAGTGACCAGGACTGCAAAGTACACTGAGGTGTATTTCGAATTTCCGAAACATTACTAGCAAAAAAGCTAGCTATTAATATTTGCAAGTACAATTTTCCAGGTTCAACAAATAACTTCTTCCATACTGCTTAGGGCCCACATAGAAATGTTTTGATAATTACAAAACTATTGACCTTCACTGAAACTTGGCTTTGCAGCTGTTCCTGAACTACTACAGCTGTATCAAGCTGGCATGTATACTGAGCACTAAAAGCACTTTCAACCCTTTTTTGATCCCTACATGTGTACCACAGCCTCATCTTCTTCATTCAAAGTACTTAATGGATATAACTTTGCATTGCATGCTGCACACATCTTTTCGGGATGTACATTACTAGAATCATTTGCTGTTATGTTAACGTAAACCTTTTCACTGAGAACCGCTTCGAATAATTCAGAATAATTCCTTCCCGTGATCTCTGCCATTCCTTTTTAGATTTTTACCACACAATCTACTGTACACTGTTTCTTGAGGAAATCGCGGTGCTTTTCCATTGCCTGTCCGGGGAATAAAGTAAACACAGCTTGAAATCAGGTCCACAGCATGGTCAGCACGATCGGTCAATAACAAACGCATGTAGCAAAACTACAGTATTTCATCTTTAAAACCCTTGGACTAAGCGACGCAGTCGTGGACCAATACAAAAATACCACCAAATGAACGCAAATTTTATAGACATTAACGACATATTTTTTTCAAAGAGGGAAAAAATTGCAGCACACCTGATTTTTCCATCTATTTGGCGTCTTGTCGTGTAAAAACCAGACCAAAAATAGCACAAAACAGTGAGGTTTTCGCCTCGAAACTCGAAGACGCTTCGCAAGCCGCCATTTTTTTCGCCCTCAACCAAAGCTTCATTGTTCAATTGTATTGTGTGCGAAGCCTTGTGGGAAAAGGCTACTTTTAAGCCCCGAAAAGAGCTCTGAAGGAACTTTGTATAGTGTGCCTAGCTTTGGCGGCCATATTGCCATTTCTCATGACGTCACCATATATCCATTTCTGGCTATGGCCCGGTCTGGTCTCTGTTGTGTCAATGATTTGTTTAGTCTCAAGAAATTACAGTGTATATTAAATATCGTTGAAAAAACCCCCTAGTGTTTCTTCACCCTTCGGCAGACCTGGATGAATGGATGGATCTAGATTGAAGGAATGAAAAGAACTGTATAGGACAACGGCTAGAGATAATACTTTTCCTATCGTGGCACACCCAGCAGGCAATAATGAAACTGCTTCTACAAGAAATGCTTCTTATCGCATTTCTCTTTATGGCGTCTTTGATGATTCAAAAGATTGCTACCCATGAGTGTGGAATCGAAAGTTATTTCATTTATCAAATGATCTTAAAAGGACACACCTTTGATACGTTCAATGCTCGAACATGTTCACTTGACTGCAGCCAGGCGTGCAATTCTGACGTCAGATGTCAAAGTTATAACTATGTCATATTCAAGGACATATGTGAGTTGAATAAAAGGACCAAGGACGCCAGCCCAGAGGACTTTGTCTGGGACAAGGGCAGATATTGCATGAATGCCCCTAAAAGAGGTAATGATGTTATTATAACTAGACTTGTCAATCGTGAGAAAATAACCTTAAGAGAGAAAGCACGAGCTTTGGACGTAGTCATGGCGAGAGCAACTTCCTAAGAAGATGAACGTAATAAATATGACGCTTTCTTCTTTTGCTAGCTGTGGCTCGCGGGTGTATTAAACACAAACTTTGCGTTTCTTTGTGGGGTCAGACAAAAGATAGTGAAACTTTAAGGGAACTTCAAAAAGCGTTTATAAAACTTTCGACCGTAGACTGTACTTGCATTCCCACAGCATCTCTCGTGAGTTCTTTATATATAGCCCAGACTTCCGTTCGAGTTTTAAAACTCGATAGAAATAAGAATAATTCAAATTTTCGTCTGTTTCTTTAACGAGAAATGTTTGATCCTCAGTGCCCCTCGGCTCTATTCCCGAGCTGCCTGCCGATTCCTGTGTAGAGATCAAAGCCAATGAAAGAGGACGAGTGGTCAGCGGCAGTTACACGATAGATTACACGAGATCTGGAAACTCCCTTCTTGCTTACTTTGACATGAAAACAAACGGTACAGTGGAACCCCGCTATAACGAAGTGTCACGGTACCGAAAAAATTGTTCGTTATAGCGGGGTCTTCGTTATAGTGAATACCCCGTTATAACGAATTATCTGGTTAACAACAAAAATATTCGTTATAGCGGGGTAACCAAGCTGAACCAAGCTGGACAATGGGATATACATCACTCCGAACAGTCTACAGACTTGCGCGCAAACAGCTACATTTAAATACAGCAAAGCTTTAATTGAAGGTCAAAGTTTCCCTATCTTGACCAATACGAGTCGTGTTTGCGTTATCAGTCATTTGTATCATCATGTCGTTTTTACTTACTGAGAGCGACAGGACAAAATATTCGTTAAAGCGGGGTAAATTGTGCGTTGGGACAGTCAAAATCAATTCGTCATAGTGGGGATTTCGTTATAGCGGGGTTCGTTATAGCGGGGTTTGTTTCCACATATTTAACTGTAATTCTGCCGGGCTTTCAAATGTTGTTCGTTATAACGGGGTCTTCGCTATAGCGGAGTTCGTTATAGCGGGGTTCCACTGTAATTAGGCCTGCTAATTTCTCAGTTAATGTTTCTGTTGATCATTTAATGTAGTGTATAACGTAAGCATTATTTTATATTTCCTTAGGTACAAACTTTTGCCGTATTCACCGGTGTCTCAACCAAGGCAAGTGTGTAAACAGTCCTGGAAACTTCACATGCTTGTGCAATACAGCTTGGTGGACTGGAAGATACTGCGAACAAGGTAAAATATCTGGGTTTATTATTTGTTCAATAACATAGAGGTTATCAATTACATTGCGAGTGAATCTTTAAGCGAGTATGTTTCCATTAGTCAAAAATTGTGGACTTGGGCCAATCAACCATGGATTTCGAGTCCCAGTCTCCTTTTGTAATAATAGGTCTTTGGCATTATGTGATCACGTGGCCGATGTGTTGTAAACTTTTAGCAACACCTATAGGAATTTACCCCTGGAAAGAGTATGTCTCAAGTAGTCAGAACATTAATTTTCTGACCAATGCCATGTAAGGATGAAATTAGGCTCGATTACCAGCCGCTGTGCGGGAAATGAGCCTGCGCTCCTCCCCCCATGGACACCCTGGAGTCATGTATAACTTTATTGACGAAAACAACTATGACTTTATGCACTGAAGGTTTGCAACTTGGGAAAAGCCCGCAAAACGTGATGTTTACCTTTATTATAAAATATAAGTGATGGAATTACTACACGTAGATCATAACGTAATTTATCAGTTATTCATTCAAAATATTTCCCGTTTCTGATTGGTTAAAACCACACACATAATTCGCCATAACCAGCTGCTGTTGACAAAATTTGGAAAAACTTTATCATGTTGAAGCGATGACGTCAAAGGTTTTGTCATATTGAACCAATGACCTCAAAATAACGTCAAAAGTGCAGCCAGCTGAAGGTTATTGAATCGTTGACCGAGAAGGCCTGGGACAAGGTTGTGTTATATTAAGTGAGCAGAAAAACAAAGAGCGAAATGGTGAAACTCCTTTAGAACGCGGAAATATTTTGAATGAATAATAAAGCAACTATTAAAATCGGCTTTCGTGGGATATGAAGAATTCTGCAGATTTGGGAGGGTGTTGTCCACCGAGGCCGATATTTCTGAGAGACATAATCGTTTTTTAGAAACGAATCTCGATCGCATGTAAAGCAGTGCTTTTTGACAATTTTGCCCAAGTAGTTGAGTGAGGAGAGGAGTATTATTTGCAGCAGTTTATTGACTGGTTTAATATCTAGATGTCCTTCTTATCACGGTGATACGACAGTTCCCAGAGGATGTAAACTGAGTATAAACCACATCAAAAATATGCTTCACCATCCTCCGATCTCTATCGAGTCGGTTCTGTAATCGAAAATACCATTTGACAAGATTTTTGACTACCTTCAAAAACGAGGTAAATAAATGATGGTTTAGATTATGAAATATTACAAGAATAGAAACTAGTTTTGTTCTGCTTAAAGTTATTCAGGACTCACGGCAAAGGTGTTTGCTATCAGCTTGGTTACATTTTAACTGGGGGTTGGTTTACGACCACAAGGGGCCTATGCCCTAATGGCAATCCACGTGGCGGAGTTTGGTTCGCTTTTCGTGTTGAAGTCAGCTCAAATAAAAGCGTCAATATCTATCTCAACGATGATCTTATGACGTCACTGACAGCTTATTTTAGCACAAACGGCCGCGGGGGAGTGTTAACTCAAAATGGAAAGGATAACATAATCCAGTTCAGAAACTTTAGCCTAACCGAAGCCAACTAAGTGCAATAATTGTATCGAGCAATTTCCGACAGGCAACAACAAGATTAATACATTTACTAGATGCTCAAAGAGTGTGTGCATGGCTTTCGCATCCTAATATCAAATGATACTCAAAAAGTATCGAGCTTAGATATTTTGTATCTTCTATTCTGGCAAGTTGCTCCGTCGATTATCTGCTTTATCCAATTGCCTTTTAGTTGCCTCACCTTCGAAATACTGATCACGAAGGTATTTTTTCAACATGTGATTTGATCGCGAGAAGTATTATGAACTTTGCTAATTTGTATAGCTTTTCGAGTTATATCCAATTCTTGGACTAACCTGTAAAAGAAACGCTCCGCATTTTTGTATGAGCATATAAAGCAACATTCTTGGACAGCGTGCTTTCTTCGCAAAACAGAGCATTCTGTTAATTTTGTTGTTTGTGGAGAGCGCACAAGTTGTCACAATTCTCACTCCCAGTTTTCCCGCTCTACGCTAAGAACGCTTAGCACTCTGGTGACCAACGATTAGCAATATGGTGGCCAAGAAAACGGCCGGTTTTTTCTTACTCGGGCTTTCCTACAGATGTCCGAGTAATAATAAACGCTGCTTTTTGGTGTTATTATCAGAACTGGTTATATATCACTCGATGGATTTAAAGTCTGTGAAATCCTGTGTGCTCGGTACAGTTATTTAAGTAAATGCTCGCTTTTCAAACAACAACCACCTAAAACATAGGCACGCAAGGCGTGCAAGAGTTATTTTTTTGTGAACTGAAAGGTTTTAGAGATAGCAGAATTAAATTGATGACATGTAAAATGTTTTACTAAACAAACTACACTAACCTGACACGTCTCCAAATTACTATAGATATCATCTTATTTCCTAACAGGCAATTTGATTCGTTCTTTGATACAACCCACACTGTGATGGTGTGACATGCGCACATGCATAACTCCCCATCACTCACCGATCTCATAGCCTTTTCAACCCCAAGAGGAATTTTTGCTCAAGTTAAGAGAACTTTTCGCTTTTTATACGAGTCGTAAGTTTACCCTTTTTACAAAACAACACTACTTCACCGAAAATAGAAAGAAAGACAAAAAAAAAAACTTTCTGATACATTGAAAGTCGGATTTTGCACTTTAACTTGACGCCATGCAGTCTTCAAAAAATATCGAACTGAAATGAATGTCATGAACTAAAGCTATAAACTGCTACTGCAAAAACGTAATGAAAGCTTCTTTTCTGTTTAACATCCTGGAAACAATAGCCGACAATCTGTAAGCTCCAATTGAATTTATTCCCATATCAAAAATAGAAGTGTCAAGTTACCATTTATAACTATAAATAGCAACATCTCGTGCGAACGATTTTCTCCGACACGAAAAACAAAAGTGTCAAGTTACCATTTGTAACTAAAAATAGAAGCATCTCGTGGGAACAGGTGCTGACGATTTGTTAGCTCTAATTTAATTTACACCTTGTGAAAAACAATAAGTGTCAAATTACCGTTTGTAACTAAAAAATAAAAATCTCTCTATATTTGTATGCAACAAGAACAAAACAATCGTTACCTATTGTAAACGTTCGAACTCTTTCAAATCAAAATAGTCTTGCCTCCCCTAAAACATTTCCTAAGAACTAGAAGCGACGATGCGTGACGTCTAATTGAATTTACTCCTTGTGAAAAACAAAAATATCAAGTTACCTTTGTAACTAAAAGTAACATCTCGTTTATTTGCATACAACTAGCTCACGCACTGTTTCAAACCTCAAGGCTCATCTTGTCCATAACTAAAATCCTCAACCTAACCCACCGAAAATGCCGAAGTAAACCCAATATATGAATACTTCCTCCTCTTTTATAGAAGAATAAATATGGCCATTCTGAACTGTATCGGGATCAGATCTTCTCATATACCATTTACCTTTAAAACATGAAATTCGATTGGCTGTTTATAGTAGACCCGATCTGATTGGTGTGACATACATACATCTCTCACTCATTCACTCACTCACTCACTTACTGATCCATTGACCCGTCCACAACATACTCGACGCGCCGACTAAGAGGTATTTTTTTACAAAAAAAAAACTCAAAAATAACTGACCCCGTGACTTGCTCATATTTATGATATGGTACAATTAGTTTTAACTCTGTGCTCTAACACGGTGTGCTAACACGGCCTTTTCTACGGATGAAACGTTCAATTTGAAATTGCACTGAGTAAGCTAGGAAACACTCAGCTATAAACTTAGCTTTTAACAGGTTATGTAGAATATCAATCGTGAATTACAATGAGGAAATTGTAAAGTCTGAAAGGTTGTTACACGCAAAGTTACTGTTAGCTGCTAACTAGAGAAAACAGCCTGAGAGGTTGAGAAAACCACAGACTTTGTTTATCCGTGCTGCATCATCCTGCAACCAGATATCAGGCAATGATTCCGAGGTGCAATATTACTTAACTGTATAATATTCTTTCAGCAGGAATTTGTAATTTAGAATTTAGAATTAGCAGTCTGTAGACCAATTTTCATTAGCTCAGTACAGGCCGGGTCAACCTTGGGAGTCATAATGAATAATAATAATAATAATAATAATAATAATAATAATAATAATAATAATAATAATAATAATAATAATAATAATAATAATAATAATAATAATAATGAAGAAGATTTGTAGTGCGCAAAGTTGAAATGAGCATTACAACTCAAGTTATCTAAACAAACTAAGGCGGTTCGTGGCCTAGAAGTCATTATACTTTCAATTACTTCTCAAGACACTTATGCAAAATCAAGGGCTAAACTGCAGCTTTAACGGTACATGCACTCTTTTGAGTTTTTATGTCGTGTAGTAATATTCTTAGAAGTTATGCAGTAGTACTTCTAATTCTTTATGTGATTCTCGTCAGCGCTTGTTAAACGATCGTAGCCGAAGATTATTACCGGCTATACCCGAGTTGATTATACCGGCTGAAATCGACCAATTATGAATGCCGTTTTAGGAAGTAGAATTTTGTATCACTTTGGGCTCAGATGCAAAGTATACTGTAGATGACCGTATTTTTGGAAATGCAATTAAGATTTCTCTACAAATGATATTTAAAACTTCTTTCAAATGGCACAAACCTCAAAAATGCATTTTGAAAGAATTTGTAAAGTCACGCACGATTGCTCGAGGTTTCGTGCGAACGTTCAATCATGATGTGCCAGACAAAAAAAAAACGAGTGCAAATGTATTTTTAAATACATTTGCAATGCAAGCAATCCATGTAAAATAAATTAGAAATTTAGGAATAAATTTGCCTGCTCTCAGCCAATCACAGCAAACCATTTTTTGAGTCATATAATCAAGCAAGCACTTAACCGTTTTATTATAATCTTCGCATTTCGTATCAACTTCACTTGGTCATGGGGTGTCGAAAAGTTTTGTTTTTCTTCGTATTACAATATACCGCCGACTTCTCTACCGAAAAAAACTCTGTAGCTCGTTCATCATACTTTGAAATTCGAGAAAATAAGCGGCTGAAAGGAGAGGTTGTGAAACGGTTTGAATCTCCAAGTTTGTCATCGTGCAGCCGGCTATGTATGGAACACGCCAGGTGCACTTCTACAAACTACAAGATGTCATCCAAGAAGGACGGCAAAGGAACTTGTGAACTGAACAAGCACGACATCTTCCTCCTCGATGAAAACACCAACATCCATGAGGAGCATGGAGTTACTTTCTCGATTCTGCTAAAGGTAATTACTACAATGTAGTTTTGGATTTGATAGTCGGCCACAAAAATCGAAATTGGGATGTGATCATCGCAGTTGTAAAAAAACATTTTTCAGGGCTTCAATGGGATTCGAACCCATGACCTTGGCGTTAGCGCTGCAGTGCTCTACCAACTGGGCTATGAAGACCCATACGTTGGGAGCAGACCAATTTACCGAGTTCATCTTTACCCGTGACGGGAATGGGACGTGAAATGAAGTTAATTTGAACTGCGGGAATACGGATGAAATTGAGATGTGATCATCGTAGTTGTAATCCCAATTTAGGCAATTAGCAAATTTAGTTTTCAGGGCTTCAACGGGATTCCAACCCATGACCTCTGCGTTAGTGCTGCAGTGCTCTACCAAACGAGCTATGAAGACCGGCATATGCTGGACGGTAAAATTGAAATGTGATCATCCCAATTGTAATCGCAATTTAAGCAATTGCAAATTTTAGCTGGTAAAAAATATTTAGGGCTTCAACGGGATTCGAACCTATGGCCTCTACGTTAGCGCTGCAAAGCTCTACCAGTCCGGGCCACAACCAGAACTGGATATAAAATTTCCTGTAATTTCATTGGCTAACAGGCTAAACCAAAACATTGGCTTGACCGCGATAGGACTAAGTCCCAGGTAAATAACTCTCCCGCTCTTCGAGATCATGCGACAGGCGCAGAATGTTCGAACTTCGAAGCACAACTATGTATGAAAGTCAACCCTATAGGACGGATTAATCGAGACAATTTATCTGCCCAAGGATTCGACGCACAGATATCAATATACTGTTGATTCACCAAGCGTCGTGTGCAAACCGGGTACGCGTGTCACCAGTGTAGTGGAACGCGTGAACTTTTCGCTAAGTTCTGCGCTAAGCTTTAATAAATATTACAAGATACCTAAGCAAATTAAGAAGAAAACACCCCAAAAGAGGCGTATTATGTGGTGAAAATGGGATCTTTTTGCAGGTACCGGAGCACAGATTACGTAAGCTTACGTAAAACAAAAGAAATAAAAGACAGGAAACAAAACAACTCCAAATAAAGACTAATCCCAAGTGTACCAAAATACAAAGCTTTCCGGTACTTGCAGATGTATCCTGAAAATGGTTTGAGAAGCGATTCCTCGAAAGTGGGTAAGTATTTGCAAGTCTAGGACTGGTCTCTGACATGTAAAATGTTTACTAAACAAACTACAGTAATCTGACACGTCTCCAAATTAACATAGATATCATCTTATTTTCTAACAGGCAATTTGATTCGTTCTTTGATACTACCAACACCGTGATTGGTGTGGCATGCGCACATGCATTTCTGCGACACGAAAAACAGTGTCAAGTTATTATTCGTGACTAAGAATAGCAAGCATCTCGTGAAAACAGGTGCTGACGATTTGTTAGCTCTAATTGAATTTACTCCCTTGTGAAAAACAAAAGTGTCAAATTAAAGTTTGTAACTAGAAAATAAAAATATCTCGTTATATTTACATGCAACAAGAACAAAACAATCGTTACCTACCTACACTATTGTAAACGTTAGAACTGTCTCATTTAAATAGTCTCGTCTCCTCTAAAACATGTCCTACGAACTAGAAGCGACAATTCGTGACCTCTAATTGAATTTACTCTTTGTGAAAAACAATAGCATCAAGTTCCCCTTTGTAACTAAACATATTAACAAGAGGCCATAACTTGTTAACTGTAATTGAATTCACACCCATGTGAAAAACAAAAGTGGCAAGTTACCATTTGTAACTAAAAATAGCAATATCTCGCTTTGTTTGTTCAAACATTTCATGGGAGCAAGTGGTGACGATTCGTCAGCTTTAATTAAATTTCCTTCCTTGTGAAAAACAGAAGTGTCAAGTTACTATTTCTAACTAAAAATAGTAAACATCTCGGGGAAACAAGTGCTCACGATTCATCACCTCTAATTGAATTTACTCCCTTGTGAAAAACAAGGGTGTCAAATTACCCTTTGTAACTAAAAATAAAAAGATCTCGTTACATTTGCATACAAGAAAAAAGCAATTGTCGCTTCCACTTATTTTGTAAACGTTAAAACTGTTTCAAATCTAAATATTTCTTTTGAACTAGAAGCGACGATCCATGACCTCTTATTGAATTTACTCGTTGTGAAAAACAAAAGTATCAAGTTACCCTTTGTAACCTGAAATAAAATCTCTCTTCCTATTTGTTAACCACTTACTCATGAACTACTTCAAAACGCAAAACTCATCTCGTTCATATAACTAGCCACCATTACACTGAAACAACCCAATGTATGTTATGTAACTGTCACAATCCCCTCCAAACCAGACTAAAAATCACAAACCGGCAACATACGAGTCAGGCTTTATTATTCAATCACCAAAGTCCTTGTACTTCACACAACCATAGAACTCCCAAGACTTCATATACCTCACTTAAGTTAATATCTTAAACAATATACTTTTTTCTTCTACTACAATTCTTGCTCGTTATTAATGTGATAAAGCGAAAACCCTGATAACATTGACGAGAAATGATTAAGTTTCACTTATTACGTATCTTCTCGTCCCAGTAGTAAACAAAAACCATTATAAATGTAAAATCGTCACAGAATTTCTTTTTGTTCTGTTGACGAAATTAATCGTAGTCTCTTCGCTTTTCTCGTTGAAACTTATCACTGAAACTGATCAATGGATGCTGAGATTAACGACTCGCCCTTGACTCTGCAGCAATATTTAGGTTTCACTACAACACGCAAATGATTGGAACCTGGTCACAACCTCTTCACATTCCCACTAGTGCATTCCGCCCCCTTAGATACAATTGTTCCTGTCATAGAAATCCCATCAACATTAGTAGTAGAGCGGTTAACACTCATTTAATTCCGAGAACCTTATACAATGGAAAGAGCTCACCCTTCATCGCATGCTCGCAGTTATATCCCAAAGACTAAGTTTCTTTGACTGATTATCCAATTGCTAATGACTATCAAACCCGCCCACAAAATCCTCAGCTTAACCCACAGAAAATGTCGAGGTAAACCCAATATATGGATATTTCCTCCTCTTTTGCAGAAGAATTAATACGGCCGTTCTCAACTGTATCAGAATCAAACCATTTACCTTTATAACAGGAAATTTGATTGGTGTTTAATAGTAGATCCAATCTGATTGGTGTGACATACATACATCTCTCACTGATCCACTGATCCACTCACTGAACCACTCGCCAATAACATACCCGACGCGCCGACTAAGAGGTATTTTTTTACTCTCCCTAATTAGGGCAAAGAACCGGTTTGCGCGACGAATTTCGGCACATTCCGACCGAAATTAAATAAGTAGGCCACCTCCAGAGGTGACCCCCAATATTCCAGTCATAAGAAACCGAAACGGGGCTTTCGACTGAAACTGATTTTCGGAATCTTTGGCAAAATGGAAAGCGCCCCATTTTTTAGGATGTGTATTAAACAAGCAGCTTAAAAACGGTTTGTATAACTCAAGATCTGTTATATCCTGGACTGGATCAAAGAAGTAGATTGTCATGTTTCGCTGCGTTAGTTTAACTCGATGATTTAATTAAGATCGCTCGGATAATATAGGCGAGTGTGCGCACAAGCTTTACACAAGATGTAGGCACAAAATCGATTGGATCATTAAGGGTGATATCGTCCGATTTTTAGCAACTGGAAGGCCAAGAACAAGTCAAGGGAAATAAATGTGAAAATTCCGTTTATGTTAAGACGTTGTAATGCGATGGAAAAAATCAATTTAATCCCCCCCCCCCCCGGTCCCAGCTTTTAGAGAAGAGCTCCCTGTAAGACCTGTAATACACTGGGAGGCTCTACCCGAAAAAGGTGTAGCAAGTTTCTGAAAAAAAAAAAGCCGTCCGCCATCTTTAGGTATGTTATCATGAATGTTATATGAGTTATCTTGTCAGTCAAAAGAACAAATAGCGAATCAAAGCCTCCCCCTATGAAACTTCCCTCGCATTCTTCCTGCCCTCTCCTTACCGTGAGCAGGTGAAGAGTGACTGGCAGTGCGTTAGAAAAACACCAAAAAAGAAAGCATGGTTCAATGAAGCTGAAAAGAAGTAAATGGAGGAAAATTTTAACCTCATGTTTGGTTTGTTCTAGAAATTATTACCTAGCAAAATGACCAGGTGTTTAGTTCAATCAACGCGAGTACAAACGTCGCGCTTCTGCAGTAATATACTTGCTTGATCCAATCAAGTATATACAAAATCTTTACATGCACAGACAGTTTCAAAGTTCTTGTAAAAGACACATCGTAAAAATGCACTCGCCAGCCTGTCCATTGCTCCCAAACCCCCACTACCTGCGCCCACTACAGGTACTTCCCGGCTAACGCTACGTTACGTTACTGTCACGTGCGACATGGCTCAGTGCTTTTGCTCTGTGTTTTGCAAAAACTACCGTGGTTTCTTGTCAGGAAAAACTCACCAAGGTAAGGAAAAATTCCTAAGCATTGAGTACATCATTTGGCTGTTGCTTCCTTGTTAATACTGCCGTTTTCTAAAACCGAATTTTAATGTGTAGTTCGGCGATCAACTGCAGCTTATCGTAACCGTCTATAAAATGCTAAACAGGTCAAATTTCAAAAATAATCCAGCTGTTCTTATTTAATATATTGCGGGTGGATGCCTCCAAATCCAAAGCCCAACTTCTTCTTCATTAGGATATGTTAGCATAGGAAACGAAAGCAAAAACACGTGTATTCCGACGAATGAAAGTCAAGTTAAGCCCTGCCGTGTTTTGATTTTCGAATGTCATGGAAGGTCAAAGGGTCGCCCATAGTACTCGTGACCTGTTTTGAGAATATTTTCAGAATTCGCCGTTTTTTTGCGGCCGATGTGTAGTTGAAATTTTTTATCTTCCCCGGAGTGTAGTCTCGTTGGGTGAAACCGTGTACCAGAGTGCTTTTTGAGCCTTGAATTTCGTCTAAACACGGGTAAAAATTGTGCTTGCGTGACGCTCGCAATTGTAGTGTAAATTACGCGTAAGAAGCCTTTTCTTACACATGTTTTTCCAACAGCTTTTGAATTGCCCAAGTTGAATTTTTTATATGTTGTAAAGCAATAATAGGGCTTTGTAAAACTGTATTTTTCACTTGCAATTTCTATGTACCAAGGTACGGAAATTGCCTTCAAAAATGCCTTATATTTAGGTTTTTTTCAAATTGCAAAAACTAGGAATCTTCGGGCGCTTCTAACCCGGAGTGAAAATGCAGTTCTTGGCAATATTTTTACATCTTTGTGTTGTAATTATGATACCAAACGTACATGTAAAGATCATTTTGATTGACCAATCCGTCTTTCTCTGAGAGTGATGTGAATATGTCCAAGTTTTCGGCTGAATTTATGGCGGCCGCAGCACGAAAACCGCAATTCTACTTTTTGTTGGATTTCTCAAAATCAAAAACTCTCAGGCAAGTTTTAGTCTTATTTTCGAAAATAGTTCACCAAAGGGTTTCTCCTGGCAAAATATGAAGAAATCCGTAATTTCAGTTTTGAAAATTAATTCTCGATATTTACAGTCCCCTGCTCTTAATGTGCCTGGTATCAATGCCAAAGTCAATTTACAAGAGCTTGTAAAAATTTTGCTGTTTATCATCCAAGGAAAGATATCCCATTTAAGACCAAAAATGATAAATTCGGTACCCTGCCTAAGACAAAAATCCCGAAAAACATAACCTGGCCGGCCGCACATCCCCATTGAGCCCTTATAAGGGAGTGCCCCCCCCCCCCCGCCCGGGCGCCTGGGCGAGCATTTTTTTCCATTGTTTGTGTGAGATAATTATTCAAGACTGGATACGTTTTAGGTCTCGTGGGGTTTCGGTGAAATACATTGTGGAGCGCCGTTTGGTGTTTGCAAAACAGCTTCTACAAACCATCGTTTTGATACTACTTCCATGCATCGTATCAATTCCAGACTTCGCACATCCCTAGCTTAGATTGAAGGCTTAAATTTCCCGGGTAAACCTAAGTTCTGGACTCGCTTATTGACGAGAAAAACCGTGGTGAATTTTAACGAGGCGGTTTTCCCATACTAAAACAAGTGAAATAAGCGAATTTTAGAAGCCGAATTGATACTACTTTTCCGTTACCAAATGATGTTGAAAGGGTCTTGAATGATTACTAGACACCACTTCTCAAAAAGCCGGGGTAAACCTAACCGCTACAGTGGTTTGGGTTTTCGTAATGCAGTGAACTGTATACCACGTTTCACCATAGTTAGCAGAGGGGAATGGTTATGAAACTCGGCAAACTTCAAAGGGTTAAACAATAGCGCGGTCTCTGATGTTGAACAGACCCGTCACGTGACTCTGACCGTACACAAGTTCATGCAAGATGGCGGACAGTACAAACGGTGTGCTTCTGTGTGGAGACGATTTTGGAGCCATTTTGGACGTTTTGGAAGACACCGAAGAAGTAGAAGAACAATGTGTGGTCATAGTTAGAAATGTAAGTTGAAAAAGTGGTAATTCCGAGTTGAAATTTCGCATTACTGTTCTTAAATTTGCTAAGCAGAGTCTGCTCGACTCGTGCAAACAAACGAAATCCAACAAACGTTCAAGCAAATATTAAGCTTATATATCGCTTTCCTTTGATTAAATTTCTCTTCTAGATAGGACTCTTTTGAAAGAGAAAGTTCAAAGCTCCGAGATGTAGTGATTTGTTTACATATTATTTCGAGGGGTAAACCTTGTTGTTTATAGAGCTTCCTTCACAATATATACCCGATCGAAAAAAGCGTTTGTACAATTTCCCCTTTGAATTTTTGATGTTTAACTATTTAGTAGTCTATTTGTTTTACAGTTATTATTTTTTGTGTCTTTGAAGGCTCAGCGTCAAGAAATTATTTGTTTTGACTGCGGAAAGAGATGTAAAACCAGTCAGAGAAGAGTTTATGAGACTTTAATAGGGCTGCAAAACACAACAATCAACAGGAATACTTTTGTTCTTGGGCCATCGTAATTTGATCAAAAATAAGACACAAACAGCAGTGATAAACATATTGAACTTGTTCATTTTGACTTGACGTTTCGTATGTACTCTACATACATTTTCAAAAGTAACCGTTGAAATTTAAAACAGCTATTTATATATAACAAAGCGGGTGAGGGGACTGGAACCTAGATTAAGCAAATACTTAACAGTAAAATATAAAATATATATATATAAAATAACAGATTAATAAAGCATCAGCTTTTCACTTCCGACGTTGACGTTGAAAGCTGATTGAAGTTCTTGAATAAATAACGTCTCTTTTATCTTACAATGATAGTCTGTTTTGCCCTTCGCTAAAATACCAAAATGATCCCACTTGATGTTATGTCCAGTGGCCCTGACGTGGTCAGCAATGGCTGAAGCATTGTCATTTTCAGCGAGGGCCTTAAAGTGTTCGGTTTTTCTATCGTGAAGCCGTCGTTTAGTTTTGCCGATGTAAAAACCATTACAATCCCAGCAATTTGCTCTGTAAATAACTCTGGACTGTTGTGAACGATTAATACAGTCCTTGTAAGGAAAGAAACATTTTATACATCGAGTGCTCTGAAAAACAATCTTAAGGTTAACACAAGAGTAGAATTTGTACACACAAGATTTCAGGCGTTTAGCGACTTGGTTGCTTTGCAAACCCAAGTAGGGAAGTAGGACAATGACATCTTTCTTGGGAACAGTAGACACAGGGTTGCTATGCTGGTGTTGTCTGTTTTTGTTCAAAACATCGTTGATGTGATAGTTGATTATGCCTGGTGGGTAGCCGTTCTGAAGAAGGAGTTTTCGAAGATCATTGAGTGCAGATTGTAGCAAGGAGCCAGATGAACAAAGACGGTAGTAGCGATAAGCGAGGGAGCGGATGAGGTTTATTTTGTACTTCCGTGACTTTCATGACATCACAGTAATTTTCAAGGAGTTATTTCAACTCCAAAAATGGAGTTAAAATTTTCGGTTCAAAATAATCCCTTTTCTGGAGTTATTTTTACTCTTTTGTGGGAGTTATTTTAAGCCCAATATCGGTGTAACTTTTACTCCTAATGTGGAGTTATTTTTACTTCTGGTGGAGTTATTTCAACTCCGAAAATGGAGTTAAAATTTTCGGTTCAAAATAATCCCTTTTCTGGAGTTATTTTAACTCTTTTAGTGGGAGTTATTTTAAACCCAATATCGGTGTAACTTTTACTCCTAATGTGGAGTTATTTTTACTTCTGGTGGAGTTATTTAAACCCCAAAATCGGAGTTAAAAATTTAGGTTCAAAATTACTCCTTTTTCAGGGTTATTTCAACTCCTAAATTTTAACTACAAATCTGGAGTTGATTTTACTCTACTTGTAGCTATTATAACACCAAGAAAGAATCCCTTTTAGGGATTGTTTTAACTCCAAATGTGTCAACTCCACTTATACTGAATTCATGGATTTTCAGCTAGGAGCTGCAATATAACTCCTCCATAGCTGAAAAGGAACTCACGAATTCAAATTGAAACTACATGCACATTACTGACTAAATAGAGTACACGTGCTCATAACTAAACATATGTTTATTGAGGCATAGGAAATCATTACAACACATGCATGATGTACCTAATTATATATTATTTCTTTAAGATAAACTCAGAGCTATATTATTATGTTAAATATGAAAATCAAAAATATAATCCTTATTTATTAAGAGCAATATAATTTCTATTAAACCTTATACTGTATCAAAGACTAAAATCATGCAAAAGAACATGCAAATGACTGCCAATAATAAATTTTCTCCATAAAATCTTAATTGAAATTGTGTTTCAGATTGTGATCGTTATAAAATTTGTGTAATATGTTACATGAAAATTTTCTTAATTTTTTTCACATTGTAATAGGTGGCCCAGACCTATTCATTTAAATGTGTGGTATAATTATTAATCTTATGGAAATTTATAAAGTTTTTAACCCTAATAAAATCTGTATTATTTTTTGTTCAGGAAAGTAAATATTGTGTTTGTTGTGTAGTGCCTCAATTGAAGTATAACTTTGAAAATCTACATACATTGTACATCTAGTGTTAAAACCTATTTTGTCCACAAAATCCCAAATTATTTTTGAATTCTATCATTTGTATTAGGCTTCCTGATACAAGAATTTGAAAGCTCTGATTGACTCCACTTCAACACTGCGGTTTAGCTCATAAATTATTCTACATGTATAGGTGATGAAATCATTCGCACAAATAGTTTAAAATTATAGTTCAATTCCATGTTTGAACATGATTATAATAATTATTCAACACATTAAAGAAAAAATATTTGTACACCACTCAAGATACTAAGACTAAGAAGACTAAGGCAAATCTCACCATTTTTTTCTGCATATATACCATATCTGCTGCTCAGAGGTTTCAAGCTCTAAGGGTTTTCTTAGGGTTATACTCAATATTATCATGGTCACGAAAACAATATTTTTTAGGGACCTGTACTGAAACACAACAGAAAAGCCAAGGAGAATGCCAAAAAATGCACTACTTCTGTATTCGCAATATTTTATGGGACTCTGTATGTGTGATTTCCACCAAAATTTGAATTTGTGTATTAGATTAACTGCTTCTGTGCAATTATGATTATTGATGTGGTTCCTATGGTTGCTATAGGTTCTTTATGTTTTAGTATATAAACTGCAGCTTGGTCAAAATTGGTGTGAATACTATTTTTAAGTTTTGTTCACTGTGGCCACTGTAAAAGCAGAGATACTAAAAAATGGTAAAGTGTTAATGGTAAAAATCCTCTGATTTAAAAATACTGCCTAGGAGTACCCAAGAACATTTCCTGCATATCACAGGGAACAAGTATTTCAGACTCTTCCACTATCCATATCAATGGCAAATATTGCTCTACTTAACCCTAAATTTCTCTAGGTTTGCATGATCACTTGTTCACCCTATGACAATTTCCATAAATCTTTTAATTGACACAGTATATTGCAACACATTCAGGGCCTCTTCATATCAGCCCGGTAACCAGTACAAATTCTGTGATGTGTTCATATGGGAAATTTCAGCCCGGTCGACCGGGTTGAATTCAAGAAACACAACCGAAATGGTGGAACATAACCTTGTATTGTTCGCGACTGTCATAGCTTTGTGGACTCTTTTAACTTTTCTAATAAAGCTGATTCGCATACTCCTAAAGTGGAAATACATACAAGACCAAAATTATGCCATTTTGACCCCTATGTGGTGAGAGCGAAGCTATTTTGTCTAAAATGTTTCATCCCGGTCACCGGGCTGGAGTGTTAATATGGGGAAAATTTCATCCCGGTTACCGAGATCTCAATAACCGGGCCAGCCAGGCCTCTCCTATGAACATATCAATATTTTTACAAAGGAAAGAGAGGCGAGGCGAGAGCTCGGAAACCGAGCCAGCCCGGTTGACCAGGCTCATATGAAGAGGCTCTAAAGGACATATGAAATCTGCGCATGACATTAGCAGACTCAAGTTACCCTGAATAGAGCTCAGGCTAACCTGTTTATGATATGGCAATGCGACACACTAGTTAAAAGAATCTGCAGTCTGTAGTGTGCAGTCTGCTATTGCCATACACAGATTCGAAATTAAAGTTTGTTACAAAAATTGAAGTTGTATTGACCCCAAGCAGGAGCACCTGCCCCAAATTCCTGAATTGGCCGAAAACCACTGACAGCAGGTGAGCTGTCCTCGCCCTAAAAGAAAAAAAAACAGTATCTGTGAACCTAAGGTTTACGGTTGTTTCGATATTATGTACCTATGCACTAGGGGAATTAGACTTTGTAAAGCGCACGTGGGTTGGGATTTTGACATTCACAACAATCCCCGGGGTGGGACATTTGACTTAATTGACTGCCATCTTGAAAAGTCGAGAGGATCTGGGAATGAGTGACGAGTGGTGCACCATCTTGAACATACCCAGAATTCATGTGAACGAGTTTTCCGTGTCCAAGAATGCAGTACTTTGTAGGGAGTACTGTGTTGCTTTTTTTTAAAGCAAAAATTCTTTTTTAATGCCCATCAGTGCTCGTGCTATAACATAACATATTTCTCCTTCAACGTTGAGAAAATATTCATACAAAAGCTCATTTAGATAAAAATTTTCTTCCTACTTGCATGTCTTCACTAGATGCCACCCTGCCATAAGTTTTCGATATTCTCTGTGTTTATAGATTTGCTAGAATACTCCAAATGTGAAATTAAATGAAATTCTGGTCAATTCTAGACCTCAGTTACAAACATCGATTGAAAATATATGACCTATTCCAGGTGTAACATACAAATGAATCCAGAAACCTGGCCAAATCTGACCAATGATGACAAGTAGTGCTTTCAACAATTTGCTCTCACCTTCTGATACATGTACTTCTGTGTTGATTTTCAACAATTCTACACTATAAATTTGTGTCTAAAGAAGTATAATTTGTGGTCCACAGGGGTGGGAATTTGACTTATAATGGCACCCAAGGATGGGGAAATTGACATTTGGAAACCTGAAAATGTCCAATTTCCCCTGGGTTGCCCGAACCCCCCATCCTGGGGCAAACCATTGATAGGTGCATTTAATAGTCGTTTCGATCCGGCCAAGTCTTAAGTATCTTTCGTTACAACGGAGTGTCGCATCAGTTTATTATTTACCATAAAAAGTAGCAATTTTCTTAAGCGAATCAAGATAAATGGAGGATGTATGGAATTGACTTTAGTTTGTATCGAATCGACCTTAGATGTGTATGGAAACGACCGGATACCCGTGAGTGCTTACACAATTTTACACATGGAATTGAAGTAGGAATAGAGACTCACCTCGGACCCGTTGCATGTACTTTATCACACGATCACATTGAGAGGCTTCAGTAATTGCCTGCAACTTAATTCATACGTTACCGATTAAAAGGCTTTTCGATGAAACGTTTGTCATAGGCTTACACTGTAAAACATGTACATGCACAGACTGAAGAGTTATAGTTCACACGAATACCGTCGAGTGTTTTCGTACATCTATATTTCAACCGAACCTCCGCTCCCTCTCAAAAGTTAAGCAAGAAACGACAGGAAATAAAAGCAAAAGTAAAAAGCTAACCTGCTGGATCGTTTTTCGTCGTGGTTAGCCCGATATATCAGCAACAATTCGCAAAGAAATGTAAGAGATAAACACTCCAACCGTTAAAACTGTCCGCCGCGCCAACTTTGATCACATGCAATTTGATCACATGTCACGTGTCATTGGAAAGCTTGTGGTCCAGGGTGGGGAAAGTAACCAGCGACGTATATTTCGACAGCATATTATTTGTCTTCTTCTTTTTTGCTCTAAATTAACTAATAGAATAAAAGTGTACCTAAAGCTGGCTTTTTCTACTGATGGTCTTCTGTTAACTTAAGGATTCTTACAAAGTTAACAAAGTCCAGGGTGGTATGGGTAAGATAAGAAGACCATACGCTCCATGCGGGCTCAGGAAATGACCTTTGGCCCCCTTTGGACTACTAGACTGTGTTGCATTTGGATGTCACGCTCGCTCATTTGTTTTGAGTTCTTCCCCAAGGCCAGGAAGGAAATCCGAGCAAAATAGAGAGAGCCCGCAGACTACCTGTAGATCGGCGCCGACTTTCGATCCATATGAAGTCTATAAATATTTCCCGCACGTTGTAGAATGAACGAATGAGCAGAGGACGTACTGAAGATTCAGTTTATTTCTTTCCCAAACCAAACTAAACCAAGCTAAACCCGTCACGTAAGCTTGGCTTACGGCTGTCGCACTACAGTGGCATGGTACAATTAAAAACAGAAAAAGAAAGAGAGATTTACAAGAAAAGCGAGTTATCATTACTCTTTTATCAAAGTTAAAGAATTGCCATAAAGACTGGCAAAAGAAAATTCATAGGCTGGCAGTGGGCTTTTTCTCACTGGGAAGAGCGTTTAGTCCTCGCGAACGCAAAAGGGCGGTATGGCGTTGGCCGTGTAGAGAAGAAGGCGAAAATAAAGTAATCCCCAATAAAGATATATTTTAACTCCCAAACAATAGCTAAAATAACCCCTGCAAAAGTCCTCCAAAAGCGAGTTAAAGTAATTTCTCAGCCAGAGTTAAACTAACCCCTATAAGTAATTCCCTATAAAGAATTGAAATAACTCCTTCATGAAATGTAACTCCCAGTAGGAGTTAGATTTAACCCTCATTTAGAGTTAGAATAACTCCACAAAGAATAACTCCACTAAGCAGAGTTAGATTAACTCCACGACTAGTAAATAACTCCAACTTTGAGTTAAAATAACTCCTTTTCTAGAGTTATTCTAACTCCTCTAAAATAACTCCACCTTGGGGAGTAAATTTAACTCTGCTCAAGGTGTTATTTTAACTCCTTGAAATTTACTG
>JAHPZR010007108.1:0-12032 GCA_019787425.1 Platygyra sinensis | reverse complement strand
AGCGTGGAGAATCTCCTTAATTCCAAATCAAAGCCTCAAAGGCTTTTGTTCGGAGCGAAAACAAATCAACTTAACTGAGATCAACAAGATAGCATTTTAATTAAGCTATCGTTGATCCATTTCAAAAATCAACACCTTACTGCCCGTTAATAGAGGGGCTTATACCACTTTAAAGCCAAGATTCTTCACCGCTGCTGTCGAGAGTCATATGGATCGGTTCAAGAACTTTTTTTTTCCTCTCAGATCCGCGAAACGTCTCGTATGTTACAACGAAACGAACTTTAAGGCTAATATTATTCAACGAGAAATCATCCTGCAGCAAGTTTTCCAACGACTTTTTCAGCGATCAGGGTAATTATTCGCTTATTTCTACATCATTCATGCAAGAAATCAACAAGCCGAAGGGCATATTGATAAGCATAATTCAGTTATGAGCTGCAATCTAAATAACCACACACAGCATTAGTGGCAAAAATGTCCTGACCCCCCTTGCAGTCGGAATGGCCTACTATACCTGTAATCAGAAATGACCCTGAGAAAGTGTCACAAAGTTATTTGTGGCGTAGAAAATTCAAGACCTGGCTGCTGAAATCATGAAAGTGCATATGGGGAGCATGCACGTATTACCTAACAATAGCCCTCCCTCGATCTCAAAAACCAAGAAACAGCACTGTCCCCCTCATTCGTTAAACTGACTCCTTCGAAATCAGCCGGTTCAGTTTCCCAGCGTTATAAAGGCAACATGTGTGCGTTTCTTTTTCCTTTGTTAAGCCCTCTGCAACTTGTGAAAAAGAATTTCTTCTGAGATCCAGGAAGGAATCTCAAAACTCATTACAGCTCTCAGAGCGAACAGTCCATTTGAGGCGCGGTCAACTGGCGAGCCACTGCCCAAAGGATTTAAACTCGCGCGGGAATATCTCGTCAAAGACTTTTTTTTGTCTTTTGTTCCACCCTCATGACACATTACGTGTAAAATTTCATTTTTAATCTTTTCCATATTACTTTACCGACCTTGAATTAAGATCTTTTGATTCAACTTGTAATGTGTGTTTATTTTAGATCAACACGTCAATACAGTCAAAGTCGGTATCTAACCCGTGCCTCCTAACGGCTAACATTGCGTCGGTCTTTTATTCATCAATACATTATCCTATAGCGTTTCCATTCATTTCGAAGTGCCCAGTCCATGTACTTGCTTGGGCACACAATCTTTCATTCCTGGTGATGAGTCCAAGGACACGCAAGCTGCTAAAGAGATTGGGAGGGTTAAATATCAAAAGATCAAACGTTCATGAGCGATTTTAAGTTCATAAATCTTACCACCCGCTGGAGGAACATGACTAATTGTCAAACCTTTCATCGATAAGATATTTGGATTAATATAATTTGAATACCTGAAATCCTCGCTCTGCACTGGAGTATTTGGTTCATGGCAAGTTTAATCCAACCCCCCCCCCCCACCCCCCAACCGCCCACCACTTCGACGCTATGATCAGCAATGTTTCCCGAACCAACCTCTATCCGCATTGTCTTATACAAGATTTGACTCTCTTTTAAGTTTAACGGTGCATGTTCCGATGGCAGATATAGATTAAAAGTTTAAAAACCCGCCGGAGTCACTGGTGTTTTACTCAGCTAATATTAAATAACCTTCCGAGAAAATTACCTTCATATAACGTTGAATTGGCCCGAGAGCTGGTCAATATATCGTTAATTTCTTAATTTGCATGGTAAGTGCAAATTAAGAGCGCGACGTTCGCTAACTTTCTCAGTCATATCCGAATTAAAAATCGTATGAAAGCTCTAACGAGATTTTTAAGAATGGTACGCTACTCGTGATAAATAAAAAACTTCTCTCAAATTACATTCACGCTGAAGGCTGTGCCAAATTTTTCACAGGAGGTTGTTTTCGGAATATCACTCGTACTTTGGAAATATCACCCATACGTGAACTTTGCCTGTGCTAATACTGATCCGTGCTGGTGGATGAATTACTAGACCAAACTCAGCTCGCGGACTTCAGACCGCATTTTCTCTAGAAAACGGTGCTGTATTACCATTTTGATTACAACGTACTCGGCGATTTTCCGGTCCGGCAACAGCCAATATGTTTCCGGCTGAATAGTAATTTCACGTCCGTGACGTTGGGTTACTTTTCAATGGACACCTGACATACCTTAGAGATCTTAAGCCTCCAGCGAGCGCTTTTGTGCGAGGAATACAAGAAGACCATCACTGTTTATGATTTGTAACAACATTTTGCTTTACCGAACATGATTTCGGCTTTATTCAGATATATAAGAGAACAAAAACTGGTTCACCATGCCAGTCAGTTGTGCAAGTGTCTGGGGCGCCGTAAAAACAAATGTGTTACTACAACACAGCCTGAAGATTAAAACCACTGCTTCCATTGATTAAGGGAACAAGGCACGCGCCTAAAATGTGAAAAGCCGAAATTGTGTTTCGTAAGCAAAGTGAGACGAAGCTCAGCGTGCTCTTTAGAAGACGATCGACAACGCAGAATATACCAATCGTTATCGTTGCTAACGTCAGTTTTTTCGTTACCGCGATCATTATGCCGTGCATGAACGTTTCGCGTGGGTTTTGCATTGGAGATGTGGTCATGCACGGCGCGTGATGGTTTCGCTTATACGCACGCTTTCGCATCAGATCACGCAATTTAGTGTGTATACATTGAATGGTACGCTTTGCTCAGTGCAATATTACTCAACGGCGTTATATATTTTATAAAGCAACTGGCCTTATGGCCAATCTTACCCTGGAAGACTACATGAATTCAGACACAGGTTGGAAGGAGTCGTATTTTCTACTCTTCAGTCAGCGTTGTAAACAAAAAGAAAATGCAAATTAACTACCAAATTAAAAATACTTTATTCCAAGATCCGTCGGATGTCAACTTTTTCGTTCTTATACTCCAACTTTTAATATTCCCAGGGTTTCGCTACGTAAATTTTTACAATTTTCACCTGCAATCAATCAGCCCATAAAACAGGATGAGAAAATTGTGTCCAATATAATGATTATTTGTTTTCTACACGATGAAGTGTATTTCATTGGCTGCGCTTTGTAATCTTCCTGCTTACATTGTCCACAAATGATCAGGAAAAACTCTGCGCAAGATGTGCATCAAATATGCCGTTAAGTTTATTTAAGCGTCGGAGCCTAAGAATTTTTATTCCATCGCCCAAAGATTCAGATCAGATTCAACAACCAAAGACGTCCTTGGCCAAGTGCACTCTGCATTACAACCTCGCGAGTGCCATGATTACTTTCGCTTTAAATATTTAATATCTTACAACAAAAAACCATTTTAAAATATTTCATTTGGTCACGTATGCCGGCTTTCAGGTGTTTTTGTTTACCGTATTCAGAAGACATACAAGCTGATTTCCCCCCGAGAATGGAAATTGTCAATGAAAGTGTCAACAACAGGTAATAACACAAACTGCAAAAAATTAATTCGAGTTTTCATTTTCGATAGGAATATTTCCCCTTCATTTTCAAGTAAAAGCAGTTTTATTTTAACGAGAATTCCATCAAGGTTACGTTCTATGTTTTTATCTACTTTTCATGTATATCTTACATATTTAATTTTTGATTCTTTACTTTTTCGTCGACGGCAATGTTAGCGTAGAAAAATCGCGGAAAACCCATCAACGGCTGACATAGATTGGTTTGGTGTTTTTTAATCCTTTTTGTAACTTCACTCGAAAGGACATTTTTATCACTCGTCCCTACATCAAAACATACCATGACGCTAAATCAAAGCAGAAGGTGGAGTAGATTTCGAATTTTCCTGACCACAAATTGCGCCTGTTAAAGCCATTAAAAAGAACTAAGATTTTCTGAAACCAAACGACGCATTTTCCTAATAAGAAGTGCTACTCGAAACGCTCAGTGCTTTCTCAAATATTGAAAAAATCCTTAGCCATAAGCAAGGCAAATAGAAAGACCAAACTTTCTCCTGCATGATAATTGCTGCCTGAACTCCTCGCATTTCACTCGAAGAAAGCCAAGTGCACCATAAAGCAGAAGGAAGCTTCAATTAAGATTTATCTCGCCCACCTGTGAAGTGATATGACTCCTCTACCGGCCTTTGTATGCACTAGCATGAAGTATATATGTTGTAAACTCCAGGTAAAACATCGACTGATTCATGTGCATGTGAGAAAGTAAATAGTCATTTCAAGTACATATTCATGCATGGATACGCAAAGCTTTATAATTCATTCGTGTAAATTTGACATAACAAATGAACTTCTTAGTTTCCGGTTCTCTTCGATCTTGGTAAAGCTGAACGATATTGTTGGTTTAGTCACAGACAAAGCCTTTTCCTGAGTGATATTCAAAATAAATTCTGTTTGGTTACCAAGTGGGTACTCCCAGAAAAATTAGGTAAGGGTGTGCGGCGCGCTTCCTAAGAACCAAAAGCCCTTTTATCGCCAAAACGTATCTATTTAGCCCTTATAAGCGAGCACCCCGCCGGGCGACGTGAACTTGGCACAGGAAAATCAAAAGGTGGTTTTGAAGACGAATGTTTGATTGGCTAGATCCTAGGCCAGTCCCTGAACTCTCCTTTCTTCCCGCCTCATATAGGAGCTGACCCGGGCGGGGCGAAAAGAAGAGTCCAAGATAATTTGCATGCGCATGCTCAGAACGAACCAATCAAAAATTACTAGGTCCCACCCAACTCGTTCCCAGAGCCTCGTTCCCTTGACCAGCGGTCGAAAAACGAGAGCTCTGGGAGCATCCATTTTGAAATAACAATGGGAAATAACCGAATTCTGGTTATCCGGTTCACTGCGCAGTCTCAGTCTGCATCTATTTCATGCCATGGCGCATGCCTGAAATGGTTGCTCCCAGAAGCTCTCGATTTCCTGCCGCAGGCCAGAAGGATCGTGGGCTCTGGGGACGAGAATGGTCCCAACCAAGCTGCTCGCGTCAATGTGTCGCGCATGCCTTTTTCAGCTCTGAAGAAAACATTTTCTTTGATGTTGATATTGCCGTAAAAAAAAACATAACAACTCTTCGACAACGAGTACGCGTCATTACTCTTTTCCAAAACATTTTTTTCGTATTGTTTTTGCATGTTGAGCGATTTTGCAAAAGTTTTTGAAAGGAAAGTCTGACGCGTACAAGTAGCTCATTTGCATAATGCAGCGCGTGCACTTTCCAAGTCCGAGTCGGTGTTTTCAATTGTCACAAATCTTGGCAAAGATTTCTTCGTTATCTTTGATATTGTAGAAAACAAACAAACAAACAAACGAATGTGGTTTAGCGTGGCACTAGTGAAATTCCACTGATTTGGGATTAATTGACATGTTTTTAATCAATCTGAATGCAGGAAATTGTTGCTTGTATATTATCATTCAGAAAATCGCGCCACAAGCCAAATCTGGAAAATACTTCCAAATATGGTTTTTCCCCCGATTTGGGGGAAAAAATGACGGCGTTCTGAGCATGCGCATGTAGGTTATCCTGGACTCTTCTTTCGCCCGCCCGGGTTCAGCCCGTATATGGGGCGGGAAGAAAGCAGAGTTCAGGGACTGGACTAGCTAACTAGCGTTTTCTCGTTTAATTGCAAAAAATGTCCACCAGCTAATCTAGCTGACAAGAACTGTCGGATTACGATCCTTCATGGGAAAAAAAACATGGCGACTAGAACATTTACCCATGAATCTTAGCGCATGATGCCTTTGACAATGCTCAAGGACCTGCTCACACAGTGTCGTTGGCACAGGAACAAAATAATATAGCACATTCATGGCTTTCCTTGTATTTTGAGGGCTGTGTAAGGCTCACATGGTCATGTGGTAAAAAATACAGTCGATCGACAGTATTTTTCTCTACGTAGGATTCCTAGAGCCTTCGGAGGTCCTTCAAGACTGAGTGTAAGTGCCTGCCAGGCCTCCTTCTCGTTCCCAGAGCTCCCTGTCTCTCTTAGCCGGGGAAGCCTTGGCACGAACCAATCAGAACCACATGATCTGATTAGCTAGCTTCCTGGACTAGGATTATCACTACCTCATTATTATCTGTTTTTGCGGTGAACATAATTCACGGAAATAAACCGAGTATATTTCGCGGGACTTCAATTTCGCGACTTGACCAAAAACGAAATTTCACGGAATTTGTCAAAATACCGGAATTGGAACGCCGTGTTTATTTGCCAAACCAATAGCTCCCAATGAAGCTGAGTAAAATCATATTACACAAGGGGGTCTACAAAATGAAGCGAAACTGAATCAGTTCCTGGCCTTTAAAGCAAAGCAGATTGTAACACTGTAACTGTCTCATTTTGCGCTTACCGCTTAAAGGTCGACATTTATCAATTTCTTCACTGGTAACACTGTAAGTGTCTCATTTGTGCTTTCAGACGTCGCAATTTTTGCAAGGACCACCGCGACAAAATAGAAGTACCGGATCCTCTTGTTGTAGAGGATTTCAGCGCTAAGTTGAATAATAGACGAAAATTAGCAAGGCTGATTAAACAGTATAGGGATATATTTTCCAATATTTCGGAAAGCACGTTTTAAAACGTAACGTAACGTAACGTTTGAAACTAGAGTCATTCTCTGTAACACATGAAGAAGGAAGCCGTGCCTTCCGAAATATTGGAAAATATATCCCTATGCTGTTAATCAGCCTTGCTAATTTTTCGTCTATCATTTGCGCTTACCGCTTAAAGGACGTTTGTCAATTTTTTCAAATGAATCCATGAGAGGAAGTTAGAGAAGATGTCAACCATCATATAGAAGAGTTCTAAATTTCCCATGGTTATTAAAAAGAATTAAAAAATAACCTTTATTCACCCTCGGCAGTGTTATAGCACATAGGCTAGCGAGGCCGCGTAAACAACTGAAGCAAATAATAGGCACTTTGCAGGATCCAGTCACATGTACGGAAAAAATTACGCTGGGACGTAAATGACGCAGTGGGACTTCCAACAACAAGAACTCTTACCAGTCAAGCCCGACTTTCCTTTGTTTGAAAAGTCTCACTGCTCCATTTGCGTCCCAGTTTAATTTATTCCGTACCATGTGACCGGATCCTGCAAAGGGCCTTTTCAAGAATTGAAAATAACATTGTTAGAATCCCAACTGGCCGGGTAAATCATTTGGCTATTTACAAAAGTTGCCCGGCAAGGATTTGAACTCGGGGCTACCGTGTAAATTTTTTTTGGAGCGGAACTCGAATAAGGGACCGCTGGATTGCGAGTCCAACGCGCTGGCCAAGCAGCACGCTTGTATCCAGTTTTTTTAAATGAAGAAAATATGGCAAGTCTCGCAAAAATAATAACAACAAAGCAATTCCACACTGCTTCCTTTCCAGAAAATACAGCTAGGTGATCCCTGTGTTAAACAACCTCCTTCCCAGAGAACAAGGTTGCATGGTAAGTCTATTTAACAATTAGATTTCGAGCTCGAGATTTCTATGAGGTGATAGTTTGATGAGGCCGAAGGCGAATCAACTATCACCTCATCAAATCGAGAGCGAATAATCTAATCAGTTTTAGTAGAATTCTTACTAAAATTTACTTTAAATAACGGTTTCCAATTCTTTCTCGACGTATTATTAAACTTTGTGCCCAAAAATATCGCTCGGATTGAATTGGCATTTAAAACTTAAGTTGTATACGGGTGCGCATCATTTTTTTGAATAGTTTTCAACTTTTTTAAAGTTAAGAAACAGTAAATGTCCTTCGATAAGTCTTCTCAGGAATTTAATTATCCATTTTCACCAAACTTTCCTCCAAAGCTTTGGCAAAACGATAAAACGCCGCCATTTCGTAGACTAGCTCCAGCCACTGCACACAAATGGCTGATAGTGTGCAATGGCTCAGCCAATCAGATTACAGCATTTGCATTAGTATACCAGTAGAATTCTACTAAATAGATATATTGTACTGTACTGTAGTTTAAATGTTAGTGTAACTACCCGGACCATTACGTGACTGCCTACACCAAGTACTAAAATGCTGATGTCATTTACATTATGTGCGCATTTGCAAATGATAGTTATGCAGTTCTGTGATAAAATATCACCGTTTGCAAACGGCGTAGTGAGGATGTAGAAAACGCAGCATCATAATATATAGATTTTTTTATCCTTGTATGTTCTGATGTTCTATGCACCATAGCTTAAGATCCGGTATCAGGTTTTTCAAAGCAGAACGAGCAGAGGCACTTTCTGAATTTTTATACTTACTTAAAGTTCCCGTAAAACGCTTTGCATCAAAAATAAATTAGTAAGTTATGTTTCCTGAAATTGTCTCGGCAAGAATTCTACACTAGCTATTCCCTTACATTATAGCCTCCTATCACGCAGACTCTCCATTTGCTCGTCGCTTCTGCTTCCCACAAGTAGCTCGGCAACTTGTTTTGGCAACTTCTTGTATTTCAAGCAAATCAGTTTTCTTTTCGAGCAACTTTTTACATTCATCATTCTATCAATTATGAGATATCAGAGTAGCTTTTTAAATAATAATTGGCCTTGCCTCCATATTTCAAATGTTTTAAAAAGAGCCAAACCCCCTCCCCTGGGGCTGATCATGAATGCAAACGGACTACCGGGTCAGCGTTTTTAAAAAAACAACAACAACAACACAACAGAAACAGAAAACAAAAAACAACAGAAAGTAACGGAGTCGAGTGTCTCAGGCGAAGAATTTTGTCAAGATTGATATTGATGTATAGTTTTTACTCACGACATTTTTGGGGTTCAATTGAGGACAAAGGTATTTAGAAACGCAGGTTACGTCGTAGAATTGCACAAATAGACCACTTTCATAAATGGCGGCAGATTATAAATTCTTTTGACAGTATTAAAATTAGCCTACTAACCTCATTTTGAAGCTGATAATACAAAAGAGTTTTCACTCTGAAACGAGGTAGTAAGACTAATTTAATCAATACAAAGAGAATTTTAAATTGGCAGCCATTTATGAAAAGGGTTTATGCTTAGAAATCTTATTTTATGTTCACTTTAACACAATTGTTGTTGTTGTTTTTATTAATTATAACTTTGGCGCAATTTTCGTTATACAAGAACAAGAGACTATGATTGACAAGAACTAGTGGAAAGTCCTAGGTTTGTCTCGCAACCTTCCTCCCCCAAAAGGCGTCTGTTGTGGGGAGTCTACCCGTACCTGCTCGATACCATAGAAATATCGCCCGTTTGCCCTAAAAAATAATTTTTAAGCAAACTAGGCAAGGATTTCTCTCTACTCAGGAAAGGTTGGCCTAAAATTCTTATCCCCCTCGATCAATACAGCAAAATGGAAATCTCAGTTTTAACATCTTCCTTTCGGGCCGTATCGGCTGTTTTGCAAATGAACGAAGAAACATATTGCAGTAATGGATCAGAAAAAGAACGACAACGGTGTAGAGTATTATTTTTGAACAAACTGTGTTTCCACTGCCATTAATCAGGTGAGAGGAATGTATTACGCTCCTTGTACAATCACGTTGCCCTTGAAAAAGGGGCCTAGGATCTTCCGAACACACTCTGATTTTCAGTTTTTCAGACAGCTTACCTTTTCGCAGACCAACCCGGCGCGCTGTATGATCCTTTCTGCATGCAATATTATGTGGGAAATCCGAAAGTTTTAGACAGTCTCCGGTAGGTCGGTAGAAACGTATTGGGTGAATTTTTCAAAATAAAACGATGTTTGTAACATGTTTTTCCAGTGTGTCCTGTAATGTCCCTGGCTTTTCAAATGCGACACTTTCTGGCGATTTTTTAGTGGAACACATGAAGCCTTTTTCTATTCACGGTGTTGAGAAAAGCTGGGGCAGAATTTTTGCCGCCATATTGAAGAGTACCACTTTTTTAAAACAAATATTGGACGGACCGCGTATGTACACTTGACTCAATTTGCAAAACTTTCCAATGAAAAGGGCTGGCTCCCACTTCCGGTCCCAACGGAAAACGCGGGGGGGTGGACTGCGGATCTCATCGATGACCGGGGCATGGGGGCGGGAAAATAGTATGAAAATATATGATAGTTTCTGATTATTACGGTAAAAACTAAGCAAGGACAAGATTACTCAGAAGCTAGGGTGTTCCCTTTTTTTCCCAAAAATAAAAGACCACTTGGAACGAAATGTTGCCATTTGATTCAGCCTATTGGTGGTTTGCCATCGAAAATAAAAATCGTCACCATTCAATAAATGAAGTCAAGAATCAGGTATATGATAGATGATTGATAGACAAAGAACCTCCCCAAGATTTAGGTCTGTGCGATTTTTCATTCCCGCGTTATTCGGAAAAGAGTTTCACCTAAATTTATAGAGCTTTGTATGGAAACGCCATGTTGGTGCCCTTCCGAGGGGCACCAACATGGCGGCCGTAGAGCAACAGAAACATCTGTCATTGAGTTTTGCCATTGAAACGAAAAATTATTACTCTAGAGCTCTGACACATTGAAAGTAATACTTCTTCTAGTGCAAGAACTGTTCAGTTGGCAAAAACGTTGGCGATAACTGCTCTTTTGACCTACACGAGATCCTTCTCGGGCCGCCATTTAATGTCACGCAACGCGTAAACTTAGAAATTCAAATGTCTTCTATAAAAAAACGAGGAACCCTGTCGAGCTTAAACGTCGTAAAACGTCAAGTTATGATAGGGTCTTATATCAGATGGCACTAAAACTTCAGTAGGATTGCTAATTTATAATTTAGGAAAATGATGACGTCACATTGAAAAACAAAGAATACTTTTAGTACAAGAATTGTTAAGGATTATCTTAGGCGGCGCCGGGTCCTTCACCCTATGATACCGACGAGGCGTTATAATCTGTTATGCCGACGATCATCTGTCAGATAAATGACAATTTTTGAAGGTAAACCAGACACGAACAGCAGCGCCATACCGGCTCTCATATGTCAACGAGCAATTAAATGCAGTGTGGTCCAGACGCTCTCTAATTGATTTCGAATTCGGCCGACACTAAAATCACGGAATTAAACGCTTGACGGGAGCGCTTGCTACGCAGGCTAGCTGAAATCTGGAACAAATGCGGGTCATTATCAGGTCATGTCCAAACATAAGTGGGCCGAGGGGGAAAATGGGTGGGACGTAAAAGGGGAAGCGCAAGAATGTTGAAACTATCGCGAGGACGGAAATCCCGAAGAAACAACTAATTGGCACGCAAATGATGCACCAATTACCGTGGCCCTGTTACGGTAAATTCCAGCACGCGACATGATGGCTCTGAAACTGCGACATGAAGGGGCTGAAATGATGACGATTGAAGTGTCTCTCAAGCAAAATTATCACAGCGAAAACCAGAAAAGTGAAATCGACAGCGAGAGCAACATTGGCGTTTTAAAAATTAGACAGCGACTTGCAGCGTACTCGGGCAGAAGAAATTAATTGTATTCAGTTAGCAATTAAGTTAAACTATCCATGTTCGCTGACCTGCATTCTCATGATATTGTGATGCCGCCGGGCATTCTTGCGATCAGGCTGGTTTTTTGTTTTTTTGAAAGGGAGAAGGAAAAAGATAACTCCCCGCTTCTAAATACAGCTTTACTTCGAGAAAGCTGTACGGTGAAGCAAAGAAAGGACGAGGGACTGAAAAGAGAACGGAAAAGATATGCAAATGCTACGGACCGTGGGCGTCCCTGTAGGCCCATCATACTCATTTTTAATACACTGATATATATATATTTTTCTGGACAGGCCCAGTTCTACCTCTTGAGCCCCGCTGCAGTCAACAAATTCGAGAAGCAGAAAAAATAGGCACTCAGTTTTAGCATCAACCCAATTGTCAGTTTCAAATCTGATATGTCAATCTAGTGCTTAAATATCTTAGATAAAAAGCCTGTCAAAGAAACTAAAAGCAAGGAGCTTCGAATAGAACAGTGTCTATTCTCTCTTATTGGATTGTCGCCTCTTTAAATCTATTACACTCTCTTTTATTATATATTGCATATAGTTTATAAGAATATCTAGGCTGAAAATTTGCCAGATTTTAAGAATATTTTAGTATAACCACTCGGCTAAGATTT
>JAHPZR010007106.1:7500-27467 GCA_019787425.1 Platygyra sinensis | reverse complement strand
AGGAGGACACTTACAGTGGAGGCAGGCAGGAAGAAAAGAGTATTTTAAGCACATTGGTCTATGTACTAATTGTAAGGACACTTGAATGTGTATTCTGGAACTGATACTCAGGTCTCTGTGATTTCCAATGACCTACATGTATGCTTCTGTCCAAACAGATTTATTTAATACTAAAAATTTGTGCATACCTTTTCATAATCAGACTCAATGACCCAGTTACAGCTTCCCAAACAATACCCTGAGCTGAGGGCAGTCAGCTTGAGAATACCAAACAGATCCTAAGAAATTTAAAAAAATAATAATTATAACAATAACAATAATAATAATGATTGTAATGACAATGACAATGACAATGAAAATGACAATGACAATGACAATGACAGTGACAGTGACAGTGACAGTGACAGTGACAGTGACAGTGACAGTGACAGTGACAATGACATGATAATGATCATCATAATAATTTAACTTGCCTTTTGCAGGTGGGTGTAAAGTAAAAGTACTAACCACAATGTAATATCAGAAGCATATCACCTAGTCTAGGTGATATGCTTCTGGTAATATATAATATAATTTTTTAACTTCTATTCAGACTAGCTAGGTACAATTTCATGAAAATATGAAGCTTGGCTTTTAAATTGCAAACCTGTAATTAAAAGTTTCTCGTGAAACAATAACCCAGGAGGCTAAGAGCGCAAACAGAGTCTATTGCTGTGACAAATGCAAATTATAGTTGGAGTGGATTGTGAAGCCTGATAGATGTATCTGTTTAGTAACAGTGCTTTAAGGGGGGAGAAACTTAACTACAAGTCTGTTGCTAAGGAAATCTGAAAACCTCCTTTTTATTGGCTCCTGAAGTCCAGTGGGCATCAAAGTTTACCGTGTTTGTTCGATACACGTTTCCTTTAAATATATTTGGTATGTCACGTGACCACAATAGAAAATGTCTAAAAACTCGGACTGAGTGGATCGTTTTCGAAATATGACAATACATTTTGCCAAAACACGGCATTATCTACATCTTGTAGTATGCGTTTCAGGAAATGTACAATATTTCAAAAATTATAGATCTTTAAGAGGCTATAAAAGCACTTAAACATCTGTAATTTTCGAAATATTGAACATTTCCTCAAACGCATACTACAAGTTGTAGATAATGCCGTATTTTGGCAAAATGTATTGTCATATTTCGAAAACGATCCACTCAGCCCGAGTTTTTAGACGTTTTCTATTGTGGTCACGTGACATACCAAATATGGGCATGGGTTCGAAACATTTAAAGGAAACGTGAATCGAACAAACATGGTAAACTTAGATGCCCACTGGACTTCAGGAGCCAAAATAAGGAGGTTTTCGGATTTCCTTAGCAACAGACTTGTACAGCTGTTGTAGTTATGTTTCTTCCCCCTTAAGCCTAGGGAATGGAGGAACTTTAGGACCTAGTCCTTTTATAGTTCTGAAGTCCTGAAACATAGGGCCAACTACTAGCTTTATTTAATTGCTGAAAGAGAACTTAAACAGGGCTGAAACTTCACACAATAACTGAAGATGTAGGGTGATGTTGGGAGACAAAAAGGGAAGAAAACCCTGCTGGGCTTATTAATAAGCCAGCTTCAATCTAGCATGTTATTTTTCCAGTTACATCCTTGGAATCATTATCATTTTACATCTTGTAGAATAAGGTGAATGTGAGTACCATTTACCCTTACATGGAATCATGCCAGTCCATCACAAGTTACCTACCAGAACCCTTAAGTAGTCCTCAGTGATATATGAAGAAAAAAACATTTTATAAATACTTACAATTCTTTCAGAATACCCAATGTTTTGAATCTTTGATATTGAAGCTTTCACATCATGCTTGCTGTAAACCAGAAAACACCATTAATAAAAATAATAAAACAATTTTAAATTACATTGCTTTCATTACATAAAGAGGAAGTAAATCATGTTAATATTTCTAGTTTCATCTTTCAAGTTTCTTTATTTTCATAAGACAAAATCAATTTGAAAAATGTGGAGGTTTGTAAATTAAAACCCATTGGGTTAAACTCAACCTTAGCTACAGTTGTAGCTTCCAAAATCAACACATTAGCAAATGATTTGATTTTATCAACTGAGTTGATATGAATTGACCACCATAAAGAGATTCGAAAGCTGCTGTTTTGAGCATTAGCCCTTTGTTGGAGCAAATCGAGGAATTGTGGGTTGTGTGTGATTTATATACAGAAAGATGGAACTACGCTTGCCTATTGATTGGTGCCTGGTAATGCGAAAAACTACAAAATAAATTAAGCTGAATGAAAAGCATTCATTGATACCATGAGGATTAAGAGTGCTGATTGGCTGATGGCCAGGTGACATGTTCTAATTAATGTACAGAAATAATCCTTGGTGTATGTGTAATGGACCATTTCTGAATAACCTCAAGCCTCTTTTTCGAAGCGTGTCTTGTTGCTCATCCTTTCTTATGGAAATCAATTTTCATTCACACACAAATTAAACTCATTTTCATGTGAATGAAAATTGATTTGCATATGAAAAGATGAGCACTCGCTTCGATAATGAGGCCTGAGGTAATTTGGAAATGGCCTATTATAATAAATTGTACAGCAATTAATTATGAAAAAGCCATAATGATTACTAATTTAATACCAAGCTAAACAAAATAGCAAAAAAGTGCAAATCTCACAATAAAAGATTTCCAAGACTGTAAACCTGTTATTCTATCTTGTCGCAAGTCCTAGTCACTCTAGAGCTACATATAACATTAAATTTTTATTGCCTTAGTAATTTATAAATATTCTATTCACTAAAATATCTAAACTATTACTGAATTTAAGCAATCACCTGTAGAGAACTTTCCATGACTTTGTGCCCTTTAAGTCACAAAGAGGTGCAGGAAGGCATCTGTGTAAAAAAAAATACAAACAAAAGTGACTACTGCAAGTAAAAAGAGGTTGCTTTTGGCCTTTAGTGTTGAACTTATTAGTTATGTTGTAATAAATAATAAAACAAAATGAAACCTGGCTGTGCCCACTTAGAGTTGCCCCTTTTGATAAGACAGGTTGACTTGTTCTTGGATAATGATTCTCTCCAGTCAGGAGCATGTAGATTTGGAATGGGAACAGGTAAGTTAAAATAGTTAAAGAATTGGCAAAACTTGATGCAGGACTCGGCAGAGGGGAGGGAGGTGGAATGGAGAACCAGTGATGACCTCTAAAAATGTGTCTTTTTTCATCCCAGTTTATATTCTCTGTTATTGAATGTGTCTACAGCAACAAATAGTTATAAAGAAGAAATACCTTCAAGTAAAGAGAAAGGTCTCCAAGCCCTCAAATAACCTCAAGAATATAAATAGCCACTCAAGTCACCTTAAAACTTCACTGTCTTTCCACATCTTTCCATTGTTAACCTTTGGAACTCGCTCTGCATACTCCACCATCTCCAACATAAGTTCCCTGGTCACAGATTGAAGTAACAAATGCAATCTTGAATAATTATGAACTAACTAAAGACAAAAGGGAGGGCAGGAGAGAAAACATCTGGCTCAAATACATGACAGATCTTGAACAATTTTGAGAAAGGTGTGCACAAAATTACAAAGAGCCCAGTTTGGTATCTTCTGTCCTTCAATAGCACCATATGGCAGTTTTCTAATAAAATTTCCACTGGTTTATTAGCTCTTTTTCAGCTAGAGATAAGTCAGCCAACTCATAGTTACAGGAAATACATGTACAAAGAAACACTAATGTTTTCGCCTATAATTCTGTTACACAAACATATTGTTACTGTCATTATTTAATTGGTGTTTTGTAGCAACAGCAGATTTTTCAAATACAATTGGCAGGGTGGGAAAAAAACCAAGTCAGATTGTCCATGGCAGGGAAATCCTCCTCTTGGGCAACTAGTGAAAATGTAAGTTTGGTGGCCTGGGGTGCAGGTGAAAGTATTAGCCTCGGAAGTCTTGTTGGTTGTAACTTCCAAACAAAAGACTATTAGACTGTGCAGAATGAGCAAAACAATGAGATAAAAGCATGGATTACACTGTACATGTAATTTAAAATCTATGCAAAACCCTATAGTCTATCACTGATTATCTATAGTCGCCAGTAAAACTAATGAATGATGTAGTTGATAAGGCATATGAACATTGTGCACCTACTGGGCAAGTAATATTTTTGCGGTGGCAACTGAATGTACTGGCCTACTGGGTAACTAGATTTCCATTTTTTGACTGTCCTGCTTACTAGTCAATATTGCATAGTACACATTTATGTTGTACCTTCCAAACTGTATTGTTGGTTCAGTGGCATAAATCTTCCCTTTGAAACCTGAATGCTATGGAAAGAGGGCAAAGAAAGGTTGTAACATCATGCCATATGTATGTTGCAGTTAATTTTTGGTTTCAGTTAATTTTATAATTTTACTAGTTAGTTTTTTTCTAACTAGGTGATTTTATTTTCAACTAGTTAGTTTTCTTCTAACTAGGTGATTTTTCCACTTTTTTTTTTTTTGGGAGGGGGGGTGGGTGGAGGGTGGGGGGTGTTTCTCAAAAAGAGTAACACACTCACCAGCAGCTCTAACCCTATACCAATTCCTAACCCTATTGACCCTCCCTAAGCCTATCCCTAATCCTATTGACCCCCCTAACCCTATCCCTAACCCTATTGACCCCCTGACCCTATCCCTAGACCTAGCTCCCTCAGTTTTTTTTATTATTATTTTGCACTCACCTGGATTTGAACTCCAAACCTCTAACTTTGAAGTCCATCTTCATCTCCACTATGCCACACAAGCAATCGTTGCAAATTTGCTCATATTTGTTGGTCTAATAAGTTATTGGTCCCAGACTCACCCTTCCCCTTTGACACAAATTACAGGTGTAACCTGGTTTGGAAATTTCAACCTAGTTTGAAAAATATGAACCAGTTCAAAATAAAATCACCTAGTTAGAAAAAAACTAACTAGTTAAAAATAAAATCACCTAGTTAGAAAAAATTAACTGGTTAAATTATAAAATTAACTGAAACCAAAAATTAACTGCAACATGTACACCATGTTCAAGGACGCAAATTTGCAAACAAAAGAGAGGAACAATCAGTAACAACTATGTACAGTTTTACATTTCTTTAATGGGCTTTTGCACTCTCCCAGGACAGTTTTTAAATGCAGTTAAGTGCAATTTAAAGGAGTTAACAACCAAGTCGAGCGCCTCGGTGCCTAGGTCAGCGGTCTTTAGCACGCGCATGCCTGGTGGCCGGCTACATCGATCATGTGATTTCTTTTCGGCGCGTTCAGTTTTCCCTTCATGCTGGGTTTCTGTAGGCCATTTTCTCCCCCTCCCACCCTTCCCTTAGGCCCGTTGGGTTTTTTCTCCACTGATGCTTTTGTCAGTGTGACGGGTGCCTGTTCCTTTCTTTTGGTGTGGGGGCTCATGGCTGGGTTGCGCTGTTGTGCCAGTCATGGGGGCATTATTTCAATCAAGGGGCTGGCTGGCAATAGTGGAAGCCCCTGGATGCTTCAGGCATCCAACCTTCATTTTAGTGATGCAGTTGTTAAATGAAGAAAAAAAAAACAATTTTTTGCTATTTAATGTAACTCTATTAATGGAAACTACATGACATTGTATGACAATTTGAAAAATAGGAATGGAAAGTGCTGCTTTCCACAACTACAGCTGTTGACTGTTGCAAAGATTGTCCATCATACATGTAGCTATGCTATCTGGAGAAGGTTATAACTTAGTTATATTTCTACGCTGTGAGCAGTTGGTCTCACCTACGAGGAGAAACCAACTGGTCCTAGTGTAAATATGTTTCCAGATATGGACTAACAAAAAAGTAAACAAGTCAAAACTCACCTCAGTTATAAATGGCAGAGCTAACATAAAATGATAGTTGGATATCAAAATGATGTCAATGCCTGAGAAATCCAGAAGACAATCCTGTTGCAAAAACCAATCTGAGTCAGCATTATATTCTAAGTTAAGCTGATTTCATGAAGTGCACTCACTGCAATCACAGAGTCCTGGCAATAGATTTTCAGCAAAGCAAAGTACGAAAGCAGTGTTTACAGTGTAGCTCTCTCTGACTTTATGGCATATGAAGCAAGTAGATGAGCCATGACTCCTTTTCTTACCCCATAAGTACCTGATACATGTCATGTGCTGTGCTTATTTATCATTTTAAAAATGTTCAGGGACCTAACCCATACTTTGGAAAACCTACATGTACCAGTACTGGTACATGAATATAACAAATTCATGTAAGTTGCTGTATAAAAATTATTACTACTACTCTAAATTTTCCATGGTATTGGTTTATAGACTGTAGCACAGTGTCTGTATCAAACATCTTCACTGCTAAAATAGTTCTACTCATCTCACCTCTGGAGGGCAAATTTCTGGCTCCACGTCAACAAATACTTTTCCAGCTATTTCCTTTAGGTTCTAGAGTTATAGAGAAAAACATTATTTAGTTTTTACTATATGAAATATGCTGTACAACAACATGAATTGCAACTGTATTATTCATTCAAAATATTTCCCTGTTTCTGATTGGTTAAAACATGAACCACACACATACTTCACCATAACCAGCTGCTGTTCGCCAAATTTGGAAAGAATCTTTGCCATATTGAGTCAATAATGTCAAAAGTGCAGTCCGTTGTAGATTATTGAACCGATGACATCAAAATAACGCCAAAAGTGCAGCCCGCTGCAGATTATTGAACCGTTGACTGAGAAAACCTGGGGCTGAGATTGTGTCATTTTTGGTGAGCAGAAAAACAAAGAGCGAAATGGCAAAACTCCTTTAAGAACGGGGAAATATTTTGAATGAATAATAAAGCTATTATTGAATGAGGCTGAGTAGGATATGAAGTATTCTGCAGATCTCAGAGGGTGTTATCACCCTTGGCCTTCAGCCTCTGTGGACAACAGCAGGCCCGTAGGCTAGGGAGGTTCAGGGGGTTCGGACGAACCCCCCCCCCACTGCCTGGAAAGGTCCGCTCGGTGGCCTAGTCACAAATAATTTGACCAGCTTAAATGTCTTGCATGTATAAAAAAAATTACTGCAACCTTATGAAAATGTGACACTAGTCCTGCAAATGGAAGACTGTGAAAAAGAAAGAATAGACGATAATTTTATAATAAGAAGCCCTTGAATCACAACACGATTGTAACGAGGTATTCAAATTCTTGCTCAAGCTAGCCAACAAAAACATCATAGAGTTAGCTCGTTATTCTTAAATTTTCCACATATTCGGATCTGTGGCGGCTTCCAAATTTCGATGCTTTAGTGTTCTCTAGTATTCACTCTGTTTAGTGAAGGAAAGGGAAGATTGTGGCACAAACTTTTCTTGTATTTACAATCAAAGCGTATCAATGGCTGAGAAGGTGGGTACTGCTGCCGATACGCCTCGATTGGCATTAAGACAACTGCATAGCTCCAATGCTGAGGCCCAAGCTCCAAGAGAGTATTTCCAAAGAAATGTGGCAATTCCTTTACTCGATCATATTATCATGTGTATCGAAGAGCAGTTTTCGCCTTCGGCAAAAGTTGCCACATCACTACTTGGCCTCGTTCCAAGTGTTCTCTGTTCAAGAAATGTCAACCTCAATGCGGCTGTTAACACTTATACTGATGATCTCCCGTCCCCTGAGTTGTTCGAAATGGAACTTACGCGATGGGGAAGTCGATACTTAGCAATGGAACCGCAATTAAGGCCAGCTTCACCTGCTGTGGCAATCAAAGATTGTGATGCTGCCCTCTTTCCAAATATTAGCATTCTTCTCCAAATTGCCTGCACAATTCCAGCCACATCGTGCGAATGCGAACGAAGCGCAAGCACATATTGACGACTCAATAACTTCATGCTTGCATAGATGGGAAAAGATCGCTTGTCCCATCTTTTGCACATTCACTACACTACTCCTGTGGACTTGTACACTGTAGTTCACTGTTATGCTCGGCTACAACCCCGTCGACTTCAACTGGAAAATCTTCTGCAATAACGGCAAGTTTAATTTTGTGTGACACTGTTAACAGTAAAGGTCCGTTTTAAGCGAAAACAAACCCACCCAGGCAAAAACCAGCCTACGGGCCTGAACACCCTCTTTGATCTGCAGAATTCTTCATATCCTACTCAGCCTCACTCAATAATTGCTAACTACATGTATGTAGCCTGCGAACAGGCTCCCAGCGAGTTCGGAAAAAAAAAATTCGTTGAGCGAGTGGGAGTCGTGACTCCGCGAGCGAAGCGAGTGGGACGCGGGGGAGCCTGTAGACATTGTTTTCAATGTACCGTTCCGCCCCTTTGTGATTAGCCTGTTACATATCTGTCAAGGAGATAATTAAACCTGACAAATTTGATGGGTTTCCCCGCGCTGATGAATCGGCTTTTTAATGATGGTAAATAAAGTAGACAGGTAAATAAAGTAGACAGGCCAAACACGACTCGTACGAGAAAAGGAGAAAACTAGAGCCGTTAGATCGTGCTAGGCGGCAAGTTTTAAGAGGTCTACAATCAGAACTAAGCCGAAACAATGGCATATACAACACACAACACAGTCGACAGACTTGCGCGTAATGAGTTAAATTTAAATCCTGTGGTACTAGAACAATCAAAGGAGAAATCAACCTATACATCGAGCTCCAGGAACATAAGCTCGATCAGATAGCTGCAAGAAACATTAGAATTTCTTTAGACAAGCCTTTAGCGTTCTCGAAGTAAAGCTACGTCTCCGAAGGAAAACCAGGAGGGCAAATATATGACACCCGCGATAAGAATCTACCTACTGTACTTGCAAACAGTTCTAATCATAGCCGGGCCCGGCGTCACAATATTTATAGAATGCGGGTAAGCAACACGTTCACAGTAAATGTCATACATTGTATTTTATCCCTTAAAAGAAAATACTTGGAGACTTAAAAACAAATCTTGCAATAGAAATGAGCCAAAACAATACACCAACACATGGCAAATTATTCAAAGAAGCAACACGCAGATAACAGCGGAAATCATGCAGACCTATGACTTCTTAAATTTGCCGCCTAGCACGATCTAACGGCTCTAGTTTTCTCCTTATAACACCATACGAAATGCCTTTCATAAAGAAGAGTGAAGCGACAAAAAGGTCGAAAGACCGAAAAATAAACGGCAAATCTACAAATGGCACGAACCGTTGGAGTCGTGTTTGGCCTGTCTATTTTATTTACCATCATAGACGCGGCAGCAATTGAAAAATTAGGCTCTTCTCGAAACCAGTCGGTAGAATTCCGAAAACATCGCGCTTCTACCCACAGTTTCCAGTCATAGCTTCTGCTCACGTTTCAAACCAGAGATATAACGAAAATGTTGCAAAGAATTGCTCAAAGCTGCTTCAAATTCGTCGTCAGTGAACTGCACGCGGAAGCCGTTGTTGACAGTCTCGGCAAGAATTATGCTAATTTACAAGCAGTCGTCAAGATCCGTCAATTATTTATCTCAGAGCTGTCAACAGTCATCGATTCAACCAATCAGATCTTGATACCAGGAGCTGGTATCATGGAACGGCGGCATCAATGGAATGTCTACAGGCTCCCCTGCGGACTCCCTCCTCACCAGACCGCTCCCGGCTCGTCCCGCTCGTCCTAGATTACACTCGGTTATCTCGCCCTAAACCCAACCGAACCGGGAGCCTGTTCGCAGGCTAACATGTATGCAACTTTGCTCTGTTTGCTTTAATTATAATTGGCTTTATTAGTTGACTTACATTTGTGCAGAGAATCCTTCAATATCTTGTAGTTCTCTTGTAGTCCAAGATTTCAACTGGCTTGTTCTTTCACTAACAGAAAAAAGGAAATCGCATGTAAGGTAAAGGTATATTTTACTAGTAATAACAAAAGGTTAGCAAATGCGGGCGAGGATTTTTTTTTGTCCATTTGGGGAATAAAAGATTTGGAGGCCTATAGGGAAAGGTCGGGTGATTTTGTTTGTCCATGAGTGCCCCCCCCCCCCAGGTTTTACTCGCTTTTTCCTCCATTTTGACAGTAACAATAGAGTGATTTGACAAAATCTGTGAAACAGTAACACCAGAGCATTCCACGAGAAACTAATCTCATTGTTGCTTTCCTTAGATTTACTAATATGCTGTAATTGTTGCTGTTTCATGGCGTACAGAAAAGCACTCTAGGTTATAAAGTATGCGTATTGATCGAGTCAAAATGATTGATTTAACGCAAGTGTGATTTATTTAAAATCATAACATAGAAAAATATCGAAGACAACGATCTCAGACCATGCGCTTGTTACATGTAAGTCAAGGACGACCAGCTTTCGCTCCACGCTTCTATGAAATCAAAGAACGCGATCTCACACTATGCGCTTGTCAGCTCAAATAAGTGGCGGGGTATTCAGCAGTTAAGCTCTGATGCTCCGCGATTGAAGTTAAGGACAAACAGTTGCCACTCTCGATTAAGATGGAATACGCCTGGGAAATGGCTTACAACGCGACAACATGAACACTGAGAAAAGTCGAATCCAAGTTGACACGCTCGATTTGGATTAGTCGGCGCAGCTGCTATGCATGACCTTCATGTGATCCAAGGTCCAAATGAGAAAATACATTCTTTGCATTCCATGCATTCGTGGTGGAAGACTCCAGATTTCAGCAAAATCGAGTCAGGGCCAAACTATACAACTGCGGCGCATGCGTTTGTAAAAGCAACGTTGAGATTAGGATTGCGGGCTCCTTTTGTCACCCGCAATTATTATTATTATTATTATTAATATTGTTATTATTATTATATTTTACTTTTTATACTATATTTATTATTATTTTATTATATTTATATTATATTTATTTGATTATATTTCATCAGCCTTGCTTATTTTCGTCTACTGTTCAATTTCACCCTGACAGATCATCACCTTAACGTGGTAGGGTGGTTTGCGTGTCCCAATGACCTCTGGAGCTAAGTCGGCGGGAGCTTTTGAGCTCCTGTTAGGGTTACCCATGTTGAACAGGTCGAAAGGTAGGGACCAGATGAAGAATGATCCACTGGTCCTCCAGGTTGGGGGTTGAGCTTGGGGCTGATAACCCCATCTTATAAAAACGTAATTATTACAGAAACCAGAAGCAGGAGCATTTCATTTGAAAACAGAGGGAACACCACGGCCGTACCTCGGAGTAGATGCACGATGACGTTCGGGAGTCAAACCTGAAAGGAAGCACCCGAGCCGACAGGGTCACTGGTGCACCCTAAAAACAATTTGAAGATAGGAAATTGGAATGTGCGCACGTTGTATAGAACAGGGAGACCAAAGACAACGTGGAGAAGGACCGTAGAGAGGGAGATGAAAGAAGGAGGATGGGGTTCGTGGGACGAGGTGCGGGGCGTTGCAGTAGACAGACATGGAAAGCTTCAGTGGAGGCCCTATGTGCCACATGGTACGCGGAGGATAGGTAACAGGTAACAGGTTCGATTTATAGCTGATTACAGTAGGTCTTTTACACTTGAGGATCTGGTACTTCTATTCTGTCACAGTGATCCTTGCAAAAATTAACGTCTAAACTGTAAAATGGTCTATTACCGTTGAAACATGTTTATACAGGCATCATAGGAACAAGAAGGGTATCTTGTTAATGAGGAGTCCATATGCCTTAAAATATTGGAATATTAATAGGTGGGGTGAGCATAAAAGGGATACATGAAAATACCATAAAGCTTATTAAAAGAACAAATGCAAACGTTTGATTGATTTTTTTCCCGAATTTTCACAATTAAATTAACAATGCAACCAAACCATGAGAGGCATGAAATGTGTACAAGGGAAATATATCAAAAAATTCGATAAATAGATAATCACAAGGTGTGCAAGGTAACCTTTTAAGATTTAGTCATCCCATGCAAGACATCTGCAGTGTACGCAGTTTACAAACTGGAAACTACAGAAAGGTCGATTAACGTGCATTTTCTAGCTGTAGTTTCATTCACTTACTTGTTAACCAATGAAAGAGGAATAAAGTGCTGCAGTGTGGACATATCTAGCGAACAATCCAACATAATGCTTACACCTTTGAACTGGAGAACCAGACATGGTGCCGAACTCGTTCTCCCCAAAGAATACTGAAAAAAATACAAGCCTTCAAAATTAACTTGCGAAATCTTAAAGCCATTAAATTTTGAAATGATAGCTTTTTTTCTTACCAACTTCATATTATAGATAAAACCCAGGACACTTATTACTGTCCGCCATTTTGGATTACAGTAAGCAGCCGCTGAAATTACGGGCTAACCCGAGGGCTCAGCTCATACCCAGTCTGCCGCATTACGCTATAAACAACACAAAAAGGTCTTTTTGTCTAACCGCTGCTTGCGTGCAAGTTGGCTCATGCAGCCAAGGAATGAAGATGTCACAGGTCTTCAACGATATACCTCAAGGTAATTTGTGGTTTTCTTGACGTTTAAGCATAGTTAGTCGACTAACTATGGTTTAAGTGAACTGTGGACGAGCAGCTATATTTTTTGAAGACCCATCTCTTTGTTGTTGCTGTTTGGTCGCCAGGTTTTAACTCTGCCGTGGAAGCCTTGAACACTCTTCCCCAAGACATCCTTGTTGAAGTGGTAAGCTAAAGTCTACATCACGTAAGCTTTAAGCCCACAAATCAAAGTTCATCGATCTAACGCTTGTGACAATGAATCAAGCCATGTTTGCTTTTTCTTTATTACATCTTGGCAGATATTATGGTGTTAGAAAGAAAGACTTGTGAAGAGATATTTCATCATTTATAGTGTATAATAGTATTAAGCCATCATAAATGTATGTGCCTCAGTTAAGAGGATCAGTCAATTCCAGCAATGTTTATTCCCCCGGGAATTTTGGTGGGGCGTTTGCTCATGTTCCTGGGGTAAAGTAGTTGAAATTTTATTGCTACCGGGGAAAATTGAAGACATTGGCCTCTTGAGTTGGCCTCAGGGAATTTGACACCCTTGTGGTTTTGGTCAGCCATGTAACATAGAACATATCTGAGGAGTTTGTTGGCAAAGATGTAAATTTGTAAGAGAAATGATAGAATGATTGACATGCATGTAAAAATGCAAGGATGATGACTGTAACAAGTGTTGAAATACAGTTGAATCTTGTTATTTCAGGCTCTCCAGTAAAATGAAAAATAGTTCAAAAAAGTAGGAGCTCGAAACAGCTGATAGTAAATGACTGAAGGTTAAATCCAAGGGAGATAGATTGAGTCTGGAATATTGGAGAAATCAAAATAAAGGAAATCAAATTGACAGGGTCCAACTAAATCAATAGTTAATATAAGCTGGGTTTTTTATTATGATACAGAGTACTTTTTTCTCTTCGCAGTGCCAGGATGTAGCAGCATTTCTTCAATACAAGGTTCCGTTACTTCCTGTGGAACAATATCAAAAGGTATTGAAGCTCGTAAAAGAGGCCTGTAATAAGCTGCTACCTACTCAAGGATTACCCTAATAATAACCTTCTCTTGTTGGATGAAGTGCTTATTAGTCTATGATAAATTAATTCTGAGCAGATTGTCTAGTTGTCCTGACAATTCTCTGACAAGTATCCATTTTACCATTTTGATTGGCCCTGTCTCACCTGCTACCGGACACTAACTAGTCTGGACTCAGAGTTATCTTTTTCTACTGCAACCCTACTTACTTCCCATGTTTTCAGTGTCATTGACATCTTTGCCTTTTTTCTATACCACATCAATGTGAATATGAAAAGTTCGCCTTTTCTTGTAAAACCTTATGAGTGTTTCTTTACATGGATGTGCATTGAGTACGAAACAATAAAGATAAACAGGAATTTGTCTATCCCAAGTGTTCACTTTGGCAGTGGAGAGAAGCACCAAGAATAGCCAATGAAAAAATTCACCTTTTTGCAAAGTCACCTTTTTCTCTCTTTTTATTTTGCACACTTCTTCCCACCATCTGTGTTATAAGGGACTGGGGGGACATGTTCCTCATCCAAGGTTTTTGCCTTTCATGCCGCAACCAATCTCATTCCTGGTAGTTGGGATCCTTTTGGCTAGTGTTAAGAAATTCAGACCTCCCAACTCTGGGAGAAAAAGAAAGGGGAGACAGCATATTTAGTTACAGCAGCTATTCTCTCAAAGCATGTTCAGAGACTGTTATTGAACTACTATACACTCGCACAATCAAACCTGAACCAGGATTTTCTGGTTTGGGTTTTCAATTTTGTCCTGCTCGATCACTGTGGACCAAAACCACAGAGATTCTTGGGAGAGGTACTACCACAATCAGATAGTTTCAATGTGAAAGGGGCTGCAAGGGATTCATCACAGGACAGAAGTCGGGAAAAAATTTAGGTTTGAGGAGCTTGTGTGGCTGAAAGTAGCCTCTTGTATTGACTAATGCAAATTGTTCATCATTAAATTGGCTGTTTTATATCTGATCAGTCTTACCTACAATGATGTGGGAAATGTCAGTGGAATTTTGATTCTTTTTTTACTGTTTACATGTACTTTTTTTTTCATGCGCGTTGAGCAGTATGTTTTAATTTCCTCATGTTAAGGTTTACTTTTCTTGTAGTGTCTTCACAATGCTGGGATATCATATGATGCCAAGCTATTAGTGAATGCTGTTAGCTATATATTCCGGTAATTATAAAGTAAATGGAAAAGCAATGTGGATGCAGTTTTACAAGTGCAAAACATAATTTGTATAATTATAGCTATTACTGTATCATTGCCTCTCCAATTTCGAAATGCCTTCAATGTCCAGACTCCCAGGCTGTGAACTGCCAAATTGACTAAACTGGATTCTAAACAATAGTGTTTTTTTTGCTATAAACATGTTGTAATTTGTTAAAGTAGGGCTTAGTAAAAAGGGTGTGATGTGACAGTGGTAGTTGGTAGGGTGGATGCATGTGTAGTTTGGATCATGTGTCATTTAAAGAAAAAACTAATAACCAGTCATTTCATGTTTTATTCACTTCAAGATCCATACATTTTTATCTTGAGTGAAAGTTACTGCTGTTTCAGCAAACTGAAGGTTGTTCCACAAACGTCTAAAAGCCTATGTGACAATGCAGATTGGCATTAAAGTTTATTGATTGATCAAGGTTCACAGTGAAAAATGATGAATACAATAGGCCGTTCCGAAATTCAACAGGGAACTGGGGCGAGTTTCAAATTTTAACCAATCGATAAACTGACACCACCACATGAAAGATCATGTCGAGATTGATCATTTGACCAAGTATGATGCTTTTAGGGTGAACAGAGACCAAGTTATGGACCTTGAAATGTGGCTCAAAATCCATACAAACGTCTCTAATTTTGAGACAGCGTCCCCAAAACCATATAAACTCTTAAAATTTTTCATCAGTTTTGTGAAAACTGTAAAATCCCGTCATGTACCTACTATTTGAAAGAAGCTGAAATAAAAATCACTATGTTTGCCCATTTTAAAGAGTATCACGGAAATCATGAAAAATTTTAAGAGTTCATATGGTTTTGGGGGACGCTGTCTCAAAATTAGAGACGTTTGTATGGATTTTGAGCCATATTTCAAGGTCCATAACTTGGTCTCTGTTCACCCTAAAAGCATCATACTTGGTCAAATGATCAATCTAGACATGATCTTTTATGTGGCGGTGTCAGTTTATCGATTGGTTAAAATTTGAAACTCGCCCCAGTCCCCGGTTGAATTTCGGAACGGCCTATGTCCTTGTGCTCTTTCCTTTTATTGTGCTAAAACACCTTGATCTTCAACCAAGCAATCATAATCCACTTGGCATTATCCATAATACCTAATTTCAGTATTGTTGGGTACACTTTAACACTTTTGTAGGACAAACTTTCTCAAAACAGCTCTGTACAGTATATACATGTATGTACAAAATGAAAATTCACGGCAAACCTCATGTAAGATCATACTTTTAACAGATCTGCAGCTAAAGCCAAGCTGCCTGCTGAAAAACTAATTACAGAACTAAAATCATCTTTATGTTGGAAGGAAGCCACTCTTTCAGTTATCAAGCATGTTTGGAATGAGCAGGTAAGCTGAGTGTGTGGTAAGTTTTTGTTTTCTTGTATGATGCTGTTTGATTGTTAGTTTTTTATGACACATGCAAGAAATTGCATATTCTACTGTTGACCATAGTTTCAGTGCTTCAGGGTTTCATTCATACATGTAGCAGCTGAGCTTCAGCAACCCAAAGGGTTGCCGAGCAGAGCTCCATACTCATAGGAATCCTTCCTCATGGTCGTCATGGCTAGTGGTATTACTTGTGGGTGCATATGCACAATGATGATGATGACGTCATGCAACATGGCTGCCACAGCTACATGTAGTAGCAGGTTGACAGAGACATGTTGCCTTGGTTTATGGCATATATCTTTGGGCATCCATGTTATGGTTACTTGACACCTGTCAAAACAAGGTATCGCTGGACCAGAATCACATGACTATATCTTAGGCTCAAGTTTAGAGCTCATCACAGTCGCGTGTTTTTTAAGTTGACTGCTGCACGGGTACTAGTTTTTAATTGGATTGCAGCCCTCTGCTTTCAGGTCTAGTCTTGAGATTGGAAGTTTCAAAAGCTCTTGATATTAATTGTGATTTTACTTTTCAGGGAAAGATATTAAGCAGCTCTGATTTAACACAAACTCTAAACGTGGGACAGGTATTTAAAATGGAATTTTTGATATTTTGGTTTCATTTCTTGTTAGACTTCAGGATTTTTTATTGTTGGCCAATGAAAAAACTCATTTTGGACTCAATTGAATTTAATTTACCTTACAATCAATTCTTGGTGAAGTTCAAATGTTACCTAAATTTATGCCATTACAGCTCAATTATGTATGTTTAACTAAGGGTCGAAAATTTAACTGCTTGCAAATGTGCAGTGAAGTATTACCACCATTTTCGTTGATACGCAACTTTCGAAAACAAAACAACCGCGGAAACGTTTCCAAACTTTCCGTCAATTATACATGTTATCAACAGATCGGATCGAAGTCCACCAATCACAACCCGCTAGCATGACGTAAAGGTCTGAAGGTCACACTAGTGGCTGTGATTGGTGGATTTCGATCCGATCTGTCGATAACATGTATGATTGACGGAAATTTTGGAAACGTTTCCACAGGTGTTTTGTTTTTGAAAGTCGCGTATCAACGAAAACGGTGGTAAGTGCATAGTTACAGGAAAGTAATTTTATTTTTAACTTTTGCACTCACATTCTGTATGTCCAAATTAGTTTTGTCACTAATGAACAAGGGAGAGTAGGAGAGAGGCAGCTGGCTGAATCTGTTGGATCCTCAGATCCTGTTTCTTTTCACTGAATATTTTCCTCAGCATTTGGTTGAGTAGTATGCTGATAGAATTGTACTAATAAGGGTACAAAGAAAACTGATTTTCAGGTTTGCACTTCAGGGAAGCTGTAACTATGATGTAAATGAGAAAAGTTAATCGTGTGTTTGCGTCAAAAATTTACGCTCATATTCACATCCCTGCAATGCGTGTACTAGCTCGGAAATCTCACTAACACCTTTTTAATTTGAATCTTGTTAAGTTTTTTAACCCTTTAGTGCCCAAGGGGTCTCCCTTTGACGAGTAAAATCATCTGGCGTTAGACAGAGTAAAATGTAAGTCACTATTGGGCATTAAAGGGTTAAAACATTTTCTCAAGAAAATTCTCTTGCCAATTGGCACCACTGCTAGGCCAATTGCAAAATCTACCAGCTATCAGGCACAACTTTTCTGTACAGCTCTAATGTGTGTCCTGTTTGATCTCTTTAGTTGCTCGACATGAAATGGAAGCTATCTGTTGGTGTGAGTTCTAGTTCATGTCGCAGTCTGAATTCTCCCTATATTACAGCTTTAGTAACAGTCTCAGATCCCTCTGGCACTCCTAGTACTAAGTCCTTCGAAATGACAATTGGTGAATTTAAGGTAAGGGTATGAAAAATGGAGAAGTGTAATTAATGCATTCTCTCTGTCTTTGTGAGATAATGAATTGAGAAGGGAGTGTGATTTCATGATTAATTGGTAACTGTATGAATGTGAGTGCAATAAAGGATCTTTATAGCAAATGATGTTTGAAAATTCTCTCAAACCACACAAGCCTAAAATTTAGGTGGGAGGTACAGTGGCAACATGGTTAGTGAGCTTGACTCTGGATTGAGGGGTCTGGGTTTGAGCTCTGGCCAGGGACATTGTGTTATGTTCTTGGGCAAGACACTTCACTTGTCTCTCTCCACCCAGGTGTATAAATGGGTACCGTCAAATTAAACGCTGGGAGTAACCCTGCAATGGACTAGCGTCCCATCCAGGTGGTCTGAGTAGAAATACTCCAAGTCACTTCATGCAAGGAAACTTGGATGACCTCCTGTGTGATGAGCCACTTGGCTCATATATGCAGCCTGAACCTCTTTACTGAATTGAGGCAAGTGCAATTGTGAACACATGTACATTAATTTGCACCACAAAGGAAATTGAAAATTTAAGGTAAATCAGCCTGCTCTTAGCCAATCACAGTCAAGTGATTTTCCCAGAGCTTAATTTGAAAGGTTTAAAATCACATAACCAATAATTATTTGATGTAGAATCTACGTTAATCTATTTTTAATGTTTTGTTGACAAATTGATGTTAACAGGACTTCTAAGATATGGATCATTAACAATTCTCTATGGCTTTGATTTTAGAAATTTGCATCTCAAATGAAGGAAATAGCTGTAGTGCTGGAGACAGTATAACCACGTGACAGTCAGTGTAACTCTTACGACAGCAAGGAAAAGATCTGAAGGACTTTGAAGTGCAAAGAGCAAGCTTTGAACTCTATCCGAGTGGTTTTGTTTCATTGCTTGCACTGTAAATACTGCTACAGCAATTAGTTTGTAGCTTTACATGCTCCTCCAATTTCTGTAGTTATAGTTTATTGTATTTTATACTAGTAATAGTTATCACTAAAGCTGCCCTCGCTTTCTTTAATTTCTGCTGATTGAAAACAATAATATTGAACGTTATTGTATGAACTAAAATTTCATATTTTTTTGTAAACTATATCATTCATACTGTTCAAGTAACATAAGGCATAGGCATCTTACCATAAATATGATCCACAGAATCAACTAAGTTAACTAAACCAACACAAATTTTGTTTTAAAAACTCATTCTATCACATGAAATTCTTTGCTTAATACTCTCGCGAAGTGGATTCTGGAAAAAAAAGTATCAAACCACTCTGTTGTTATAGTTTGACACTGAAACAGACCATTTATCTTGATATACGAGCAAACGTATCTCGAAAGCAGAACAGAAGTCAAGATTTTTGCCGAGATGTAACCATTATCGCGTTACAGTCGCCATATATGCAAATTAGCGTAAAGCTTTTGTCCCCGGTTTTTGTCCTCAACGAAAACTCCGCAAAACATTTACATTTGGATCCCTGCCAATCACCCAGCCGTCACATGGGCACTACGCCGCGTAAGATTACGCAGCGGTAAAAATAAGCAATCCAAAGAAATGGGATGTCAAAGGTAAAACAAACGATCGGAAGGGTATTTAGCTATTTTGTTGCAACTGAACCACACTGGCCTCAAATTTCTAGTATACGGTTAAACCCCGCTATTTCGAAGTCCCAAGGGAAATGGGAAAAAGTTCGAAATAGCGGGGTTTCAAAATAAGCGGGAAAGCGTAAAATTCGTAACAATGAAACATTTTTAAAGAAAATACAGTACAGTTTGATGAAAGACACTGATTAAATAAAAATACAATAATTATATGTCGGATAACTTCAGCAGGTGCTGTTGAATGGAAAAATCTTTTAGGGCTCTGTTGCTTTTGGTTTTTTTCTAATACTTTTGTCGAATGACAACTGGCTTGTTTGCTCTCGATTCTCGGCTCCCTCAACAGCAAACAAACTGTAGCGTGAGAGAGTCTCGATTGTTTGACGGACCTCACTCTTTGTTGGTCGCTTGGGA
>JAHPZR010007106.1:0-2500 GCA_019787425.1 Platygyra sinensis | reverse complement strand
GCTAACCGAAACTCGCAAAATGCGAGTGATTTTGATAATCTGCGAGTGAGCAAAATATCCACTAGCAAACGTTACGAGTTATTTAGAATCAACCATGTCTCCCAAACATTTGGAGAGAATTTGCTAGTGGTCTCACCAGTTTGCTAGTAGAAAAAATCTTACTAGCCAAACTTTGAAAGTGGACTGAAAAGTCAGTACCTTCGAGCCCTGTCGATTTTCGCTGATTTTGGCCATTTTGGTCATAACTGAATAGGGTAAGGGTTTTGGGAAGCGGGCCGTGCATCCCCACCCAATTTTTCTGGGGATGCCCCTCCGGGGCAATTGGATCGTGGAAGCCTTCAAATAAAGCGTCATTGCGTTTAACGCAATGGCGCTTTATTTGAAGGCTTCCACGTGTGAAACACGGTTTGCCGATCGAGACCAAGGCTAGAAATGTTTGTCAGACTAAATGCCACATTAATTGTTTACTTTCCTAAGAATTTTAAAACCAAAAAAAAAAACATTTTCTCCAGTCGAACCTCCAGTAAGCGACCACCCAAAATGTCAAGCGTGTAAAGTGGTCGCTTTCGAGAGCTTATACCAAAATGAGTCAAAATGTTTTCTTATTAAAATATGGTAACTTCCGAGGCTTACCCCCCCATTCGCCAATGTCGATGCAATGTTTTATTCATGCAAAGTCAATTTCGAGAAAAACATCCGGCTCTTTCCATTGAGAAATTTCAGTTTCTTGCACTAGCCAGAAATACGATAATGTTACTGCACCTTATTGTCTGTTTTTCGCTCCATTATCTGTCAAGTGGCCGCTTACGGGAGGTTAACACTAACTTTTTGTTCTAAAAGTGGTAGCGGTCGCTTATGAGAGGTGGCCGCTCACAAGAGGTTCCAAATATAGTGATTTGACTTGGAAATTTTGAAAAACTGGTCGCTGATGAGAGGTGGTAGCAACCGAAGGTTCCACTCTATGTCACAGCTCTTCAAAGTCTTAGACTGTTCACAGTCCCCACTTTGCTGTGAGTATGTAGATGTCGATCGTTCAGTTCGGCGGGCCATCTTGGTCTCTTGATGCGAGCGAAACTGGGGAGAGTGCGAAAAGCCCTTGGGTTGGGGCGGTGAGGTTACCCCTTCCACGGGTATTTTGTACTCTCCCCAGTTTCACTCGCATCAGGGGACCACTTGATACTTAACGGTCGACATCTACGATCTTACGGAAAAATAGGGGACTGCGAACAGTCTATCAAAGTGTGGGAGCTTTTAACTTCTCGTGGCCGTGGCTGTGCTTATAATGCAGCTATCAATGTTATGCCCGAGGTGGGGGGGGGGGGGGAACCACGGGATGAGGTGGGGACTTTGAATGTCCTTGCTCACCCTACGTGGGGAATTGTAGCAATCTTTGAACATAAATGCTGGCCCCGGGATCGGGAGGTTTGAACAACGTGTAAAATGAAAGCGAACCGGGGTTTTGATATGCGGAGAGCTTGGATACGAATGTTCTGCCATCTTGAAAGTACCAAGAATTCCCAGAAGTTCAAACTTTCCAGTTGCAATAAAACGGAGGAACGAAAGGAATTTAACAAACCATTGCTTCTTTTTTTTCAATATTTATGTATTTGTAAACAACTACTTTGTTTCCGTTCCAAAGTCTAACCGAATTTTCATGTAATTGCCATTCATGCTACTCTTTTGTTTTTTTGTGACTGTTAGTTAATCAAGTGCAGCAGTTAATTTAACTGTTTTTGTTTTTTGTATAAATAACAAGTATAGCATAGTATCACATGAAACCTTAGCAAGTACCAGCAAGAGGGCCAACAATAACTTGAAGAACGAGGACAAACTTAAACGTTCTTAATTTAAACTTTAAGATTCTACATGAAAAACTGCCAATGGTTGTATATGTTGACGCTAGAATATATATAGTGAGCAGTAATATTTTAGGGTTTGTGAATTCATCAGCTGAGTGAAATTATTAAACAAAACAAAGTCAAATTGAAGCTTGTTTTCGAGGTTGTAGTAGTATGTAAATTTTTCATAAAGAGAGCAGACCTTTATGGCGTTCCATCTCCGCCAAAACTCAAAGTTGTAACGCAACATCCAACTTTACACATCGACATCGGAGTTTGTCATGTCAACATTAATATTCGGGTAAATCAACTTCGAACTTAACAACGCAATGTCGGTAAATACAAATCAACTTCCAACTTCAACAATCAACTCTTCATTTTACGTCGCTAAAACCAAGTTCTCAGGTCAACTTTACATTTCGTGTTGTCGATACCAAGTTTGTAAATTTAGACTCCGTAGTGATATATATCGACTTCTGATATTTCATTAAAACGTACAACAGTGTGAACCTATGATAAATCCTCTGTAACGTCAATGTCGGACTTTGCCAGGTCAAGTTCAACATTGTAACGTCATGTTCGTCTTTACATCCCAAAGTTGAATGTTGAGCTCTTTCCGCGGGCCCAAATCCGCCAATAATTATGGGATAACAAAACTGAGC
>JAHPZR010007105.1:77500-84221 GCA_019787425.1 Platygyra sinensis | reverse complement strand
GCACTTTAATTTCACGACTCCTTGAGGCATTAAAACCACTCCAAGCGAATTAAAAGAAAACAAAACAAAACAAAGCAGAGAAAGAAGCGAATGAAAAAGAAGATAAGAGTGCGTCGCGGAAAAAAAAAGGACTGACATTCCTTTTAATCTTTATATCGTCTACTTGGGAGACAAACAAAAGCACTGTTTTCATAAATCCAGACATATAATAATAACTTATTTAACTGCAAGCAATTTTAATTTCAAATATCTAAGCTCATTTTATTGTGATCGGTGTTGTTTTTTTGCTTCCCGGAATTGATTCTGAGGTTTTTAAGCATCTAACCCCTGAAAGAAGTGAATCTAAACGGCTCAAAACGTACAGAAAACGAGCACAATATAGGCGCTTTTACTACTTCACGCATAAGCAAATTTAAATCTGGGGGTAAAATTACGTTGGACTAGCATCCCATCCAGGGGGAGTAGAAAAACTCATTGTGGCTTCATGCTACAGAAACAAGAATAGCCTCGGCTGTATGGCCCACCGGCCGGACGCACACTTATAAGATAACTCCATCCTCTCTGATCATCTGCCTGATTCGACGAGTTTGGCCCCGGCTCACTGGACGAGCAACTCGTCAAAAACGGTCAAAAATTCACAGTCAGACGGTTTTCTGGTCGAGTTTTGTGGGGGAAAATTCCACTGACAGGGCTGAAACTAGGACTTTCGCAAAGCGCTTTTTTCTCGCCCTAAAGTGTAAGCGAATACAGCTTTTTAGACTGAAAGGTGATGTCGTTGTTACCATAGTTCCATTTTAGTCAGGAAACTATTTTTTTCTTTTTTTTTGGTGGAGGGCAAACCCTTTACATGTTAAATTTCCACCCTATGCGAGAATAATCATCATAATAATAATAAAAAATCGTGTGTTGTTTACTCCTGCAGACTGGAATGAAACAAACTCTCTGCTCCATTTCTGATACTGACTTGTAGAATAGGTGCAAGCTTGTAGCAGGACCACTTTGGAACTTTTGTCTGAGGTAGAGTGTGAATTCTCGCTTACTGGTCTTTAGATTATTCATTTAATGCTTGTGTTTAATGCAACTCATCGCCAAGTCGCGTCCAAAAACCATTTCTAAAAGAAACCCCCAGATGTTAAGGTAAAGCTAGCCAGAACCTAGTTAAAACCTAAATGGTACTTTTTTGTCTCTTTCGAGGGTAGTAGAGGATATGATAAAACTAATATCAAATTTCCGTTTGAAACATACTTAAACTGGTCCAAAGGTTTCACATTTAAATACAACTCAACAGCCTTCGTCCATTCACAACATGGAAAAGCCAGAAAAGATCCACAACCACTGCCACCATATAGACAAAGACCACGAAAGGATTACTTCAATAGATTTCGATTAAATGGTCGTATAGTGGTGTTTAATCAGCAGATTTACCGTACCGCCGGCAAGAAATGAAAGCTCCACTTTCATTTCGCTCACAGACATAATGGTGTCTGATTTCACTTGAGGGTGACTTCACTATATAAACGGAAACTAATGCATTTTTGGGTTCTAGCCTTTGACTCAACGATGCCAGCCCAGAAAGCTTTGCTGGCCGCATTTCTGAGCAGTTCTGTGGGTACATGGTACTATGAATTTAAGGTGGCTCTCGCAAGAACATGGCAACGATGCTTTTAATTTATGCTTTATAACATCTTCAGCCTGGACGTTGTTCAATGATAACCAAGTAAATATGGGCTGAAGAAAACTATTTCACGAAAGCTTGACTGTTGAAGTGGAATGAGACCTCCAGGTTTAGTACATCTTGAAGAAAGTGACAACGAAATTCGTAATGACAAATTTGGTTTCTCTTTTTTTACGTGACCAGTAATTTTCTGATCGATTACAGGTGGAAAATAACATATACTCCCGGTACAGTAGAAATTAGAGTTAGTAAAGGAATTAATACAACATGAATTTAACATACAGCATATCGAAGTAAGCAGGTGCTCGATGAGTAAAACAAGTCTGTGAGCTAAAGAGCAAGCACTGTCTTGATGTTCCGCAAAATTCTCAAAACCAACGTTACAGAAAAGGTGAAAAAAGGGGAAATGAGACTAGGTAACGAGAATTTATCAGTTACAAAGAAAACAGAAATATTTTAAAAATAAAAAGCGATAATCATTCGTAGTAACTTTGCGGGGAAAGTCTTGTCTATCAAAATTAATTCGGTGTGTATTGGAAGACGTTTTTCGCAGGAAGAACAATGTTCAGGGAAGGAAGGTATAACGAAATCGTGCTGACAACAGAACGTTTTCAGTGAGCTATTCGTTTATTTACACTGAATATTTCTGCATCGACATTTACTCGTGTTTATCAGCATGCTCTCGGAGAATATAACGTTTGTTTATGGATAAATCAAAAAAAAGTCAAGTGGTTAGGGTACTTCGTGTAAGAAGTGCTCTGTTATTTGTCATAACTTCATTTTGTCGAATCACCAAAACCCTAAAATCTTGTTCATGTCTTTCTTTTAAGTACTATTAAGGCTGGTAGCTAATGTTCACAGCTGTAATAACTACACAACACTGGCTAGTCTAGACCAATCTCAATTGCTAAAACGTGCAGAAAATCTATTTTTTTTTCGCGTTCTAAACTAATGATTTCGCTCACCTTTTTCAAACTTATTTTTTCGCCCACGATTTTCAGGCTTTCTTTATCCACACGTCCGCGCCTCGTGTCGGTAGTGCGTGTTGCCAAGGAGTTCTTGTTGTCAAACTTGACAGCAGCGAGTAAAATAACTGGTATAGATAATACTGTCAAGCTGTATTTGCATCAATCTGCATTTGGAAGGTGCTACTTCATAAGTCAGCCGCGCGTTCGCATTCTAACAACATAATATTTAACAAAAGATCTTCGCACGAAAACTAACCGTTTTTCTAATATAATTTCTCCCCTTTCTAACATTCCTAATTTTTTGCACTTGAATTATTTAAGCACTCACCAGCATTAGTTCCTGCCGTCGCTACCGTTTCTACCGTTCCTACTGTTTCTGCTGTGTCCACCGTTTCTAATACTTTTGCCGTCCTTATCGTATCTATTGGGTTATCCCCAGTGTAATAACCACAGCTGACGTCACTAGTGTACTGGCATTAAATTTACAAGAAAGCTGACGTCACAAATGTATTGTAGGGTTAGGGTAGACGTCAGCTATTCTTCTTACAACACTAACAGCACTAGTGACGTCAGCTGTGGTTATTACACTGGGGATCACGCAAAATGTTCAACCATCGACGTTTATAGTGCCAAATGCCCTTAAAGATGTAGCCTGGAACAGGCCCCGAATTTTTTTCCCTTCTCGCCAGGAGCTTATTTGCAGGCCATTCAGGTTGAAGATGACTCGGTACGTAAGAAAGTTACAAAATTGAAACTTATACATGGAGAAGCAGTAGAGCTTGGATGAAAATTGATGACAACGCATTGTTAAATAATAACGATTACATGCATGCACGATCGATTTATTCGAGGAGAATAATCTAACGGTTAATTCATCATTTTCTGGCCGGGCAAATTTAAAGGCTACTTCCGTAACTGAAATAAAAATCAGAGCTCTGTAATGAACAAACGTACAAAACGACAAAGATCATCTCGCATGCGCACAAGACCTTGAAGCAGAAAAAATAGCAGAAAAAATCAGTGACACATGCAAACTCGATGATAAATTTTCTATTTCATCTGTTTTGCCAGTTTTAGACAGAGACTGTTATAGTGCCTTCGTGGATAGATAATTTTGAAAAAGCGTTGTACCAGTGACTCATCTATGGCTTCGGTGGCGCGTGGTTTAGTTAATGCGCGTTGTTCAGTTGAAATCAACGTAGGTGAACCTCGAAAAACCAAACAAAAAACATAACGCCCATTCCAACAGTAATAATTGCTCCGCCAGCTATAAATTCGTAAGCGCCAAATATCCCGAAAGTCACTCAGGTATTTTTCCTTGGCACAGTGATTTTCTTCCTCGCCATGGCTTTTATTTGACAGTGCGCGCGTGCATGAGACAAAGGTGTTATCACTGACTCGCGGGTAAATACAATTTCTTAACATTATAATTATTTTAACTGCGGGTGTAATAATAATCCCAGATGATGAGTACGTTTGTGTTGAATCCTATTCTGATTGTTTAAGCATCTCAAGCATAGAAAATAACCGGACGAGAACAATACTAGAAGCGTGATACCTTTTTCCACCGCATGAGCGCGCAATTCAGCTTTATATATGTCACAGAAGTTGTATTCGTATGCTGTTTGGTTAGGGCCCCGGTCACACGCAGAGAACATTATCACGCAGCAAAACGCAACGTATTGTTGCGCGCAAGACGTTGCACAAGTTTGGTAATATGTCGAAAGAAGCAGGGTCGCCAAACGAATACAGCATTCACGTATACGTTGTCTTGAAATGTTTCGTCGGTTTAGCCACTGAGTTTAGATTTCCTTGCTTGATGCCATAAAGCCCGACTGAAATTCTTTCAGCTCAACCCGGAGCTCAGTTGAAGGCGTTTGAAACTGACTTTTTAGAATTCCAAAACTTATGTACGCACGCTACTTCTTGATAAAGGAAAGATATATTATATTCGCGTTTGTTGAAGTAAGATTTTAGTTCCGCAAGGAAAGGCTCGTCGGAGGAACAAATACGACAAAGTCGAAGAGCTAAGCTGAATGGAATAGCTCTTTTGGTATATTGAGGGTGACATGAAGAATGTAACAAGTACTGATGTTTGTCTGTGGCTTTAATTTAGTGTAAATGTCAGTCGTGATATTGCCGTTATCGACAAAAACGCTAACAGCAAGAAAGGGTGTAGATGTAAATGAATTATTGGATGTAAACTTTAGATAATGATGGTGTGAATGTTGTTAAGGTAAGAGGTGAAAGCATGAAGGTCTTCCACAGAATGTGTCCACATCATGAAGACTTCGTCAAGTTAACGCTGCCATGTGTGTGGTTGGAACCAATGTTAACGCTACTGACATTCAACTTATTCCTCTTGAACTTGTTCAATCTAATCGTGACAGTGTACGAAACGCAAGAGAAGCGTATCTCATTGAAATAGGTCAAACCCTTGAACCCCATGATCTTAATTAAGAAAGATGACTTGAAATTTAGTACGTTTCTTTAGTATTAGCTTTCTATGTTTAAGTCATTTGTACTCTTTATAGCTGCTCATTACTTCAGTTCAGGCTGTAAAGTTTTCCAAAATTTAAAAATTTTAAATTTTTTTTACGTTACTTTTTTTCATCGTTACTTATTACTTAGCCTTGTCACTCAGTCTTTTGTTCTTATTTATATTTTCACTTGTTATACAGTATTTCCCATATTTTAAATTTGCGACATTTAATTCGAGTCATTCTCTGTAACACCCTAGCTGAAGAAGGAAGGCCGTTAATTCCGAAATATTGGAAAATATATATCCCATACTCCGTGTAATCAGCCTTGCTAATTTTCGTCTCTAATAGATCTTCTACAGCGAGAGGATCGGGTACTTCTGTTTTGTCACGGTGGCCATTGCAAAAAATTAGCTTAGTTGGGAGGGAAAAAAAGGGAGAGCGAGAGAAAAAATGAGGGAGGACTAAGGCGAGGAAGGAAGGGAGAAGGAAGTCTCCTTGCCTTAGTCCTCCCTCGTTTTTTCCTCGCTCGTTTTCGTTCCAACTACCGAGAGCCTGGAACCGGCTATGCAGAAATTAACGTCTTAACTTATATCAGTTATGTCATATGCCACTGACGTTTTGAAACCTTAACTAGTGGTTCACCTGACAGGCGTTTATCTCGGGTTTTAGTGGCATGAGGTGACTAGGAGTATTTCCTTTACTGATAGTCTGATGTGGTGAAGTTAATCGAGGAATTACTCAGCAAAACGATTTCAGTCAGGGCTCGGACCCTGATCGCCCAATCCAAAGTCCAGAACAACCATTACGTCACCTTGCTTTTCACAACACTACCCTAGTTCGTTCTATAAAAGTTACCTCAACCTGACCAAGATATCTTTAGTGTGCAAGTCATACCAAATTTATAAATTACACGTATTATTTTTTTTCAGTCGACGAAGAGAACCTGATACTATATCTTGATCAATTCACGTTTGACTGCCATTTAAAAGCGGTCATTTTGGACAAGCGCGTGACATTTGTTTACACAACTGTGACTTATTCTGACAGATAAAAGCATCGTTGCCATGGTTTCAGGAAAGGCGGGGAGTTATTTTTTTAATATAAGCGTGATACTCACAACCCCCGGGGGTACCCCCAGAAAAATTGGGTGGGGGTGTGCGGCCCGCTTCCCAAAACCCTTACCCTATTTATGACTAAAATCTGCGATATTCCCTACCTTATTTATGACTTGAAAAAAAATTCGAAACCCTATTTATGACCCGACCCTTACATCAAAATCCTGTTTCAGACCTGCGTTAGTTAGTTCCCTAGTTCAGACCAATGTTAAATTACCGTAAACATCATTTGTGAAGGGCTTTTATTGATTTTCTTTTCGATAATGATGAAAAAGTGGTTTCTTCCTAAAAACATACCCATATCAAGGCTAGGGTACAATAACCATACCCTATTTATGACCAAAACGGCCAAAATCAGCCAAAATCGATACCCTATTTATGACCGAAACGGCTGAAAAACCATACCCTTTGGGGCCGCACATACCCATATAGCCCATATAAGGGAGTACCCCCCGGGCTCACAATCTTAACTTTTCACCC
>JAHPZR010007105.1:62500-65000 GCA_019787425.1 Platygyra sinensis | reverse complement strand
TAAAATAAATAGTTTAAAATTACCATTCTAAAATCTATCTAAAAACCTGCTTCTTTAACCCTTTCAGTGCCAAGGACGTACTTATAGATTTTACTCTGTCTAACGCCTGACGATTTTACTCGTCAAAGGGAAACCCCTTGGCACTGAAGGGGTTAAAAGACAAAACAATAGCTGTGCACGTGCGTTTTGATTGGAATCTTAGTATATTTCTTTGCCGTCCTCTATAAATCTAAACGTGAAATGACTAAGTTCTACGTATTTTGGAGAACACGAACCGCAATGGCTAATTTTTCGCATCTTCTTTCCGAATTAAACGCTGTCGGTGCATGTTTAGCCTGAGAAAGCTTTTAGACCGACAGGCGTACGGAACAGATTTACAGAGTCCCGACATTCAAAGGTAAAATATAAATTCATTTTTTACAAGGCTTCGTCCCTGCCGTCGCCGTCTTCATTGCTAAAACTCCCTATTGACAATCAAGGGTTAAACACTGCCACTTTTATAAATGCCCATGAGCCAATCAGAAATGCAATGCCTGTATCAGAACTTCCGTCAAGGATGGCGAGCGTACGTCTAGAAAGTCCGCTATTTGTAACCTCCAAAGTTTTTCTAATGCGAAAAGAGCCTTTGCCGATGACACCAGACTTATAAAAATCTATGCGATGGCCGGTGGAATGACCACGCATGTTTCGCAATGTTTGATCCATTAGCACATGTTTTGACATTCCTGATATGTTCTTTCTTACCAGTGTCAAAGCAACGGCTGGTTTCGCATAAGAAAAACTTTGGACGCTTGGCACACCTCTGCCACCAAGCATGCTGACAATAATTCTAAACCGATTCCAAACAGTATAAAATTCTTTTTAAAAATAGTCACCTAATTAACACATTTTTACTTTACCTTTGTTCTTCTTATTATTTTTATCTCGCTTTTTTTTTTGCATACATTTCATCGTTTTTGCATTTCATTTTTTATCCGTCGAAGGCTGCAGATCGACAACCGAAAGCTCTGGTTCTTTTTTAACACGTTTCATTAGCCAGAGAACGCTTTTATTGTAATTTCGATTGTCTTATCCTGGCTGCGCTTCAATCTTTTATCTTCCTTCTACCTCTGCTATATATCTACCTCAAAAAAGTCATGTTATTTCAAGGCCTCGTTTGTTTTTGTGATTTTCGATTTTAATGTATTGACGACCTATTACAAAAGAGAGCGTGCTCTCATGTATTCGATTGTCTTCGAGAGTCTGTGTTTTCACCATTTAAAGACCACTTCAAACGAATATAACGATAACACCGCAAACGCTAAGAACAATGGAAAATCAGCAAAATTTCCCAGGGAGATTTTGCCCGCCGAGGTTTTTATTTCTTGGTGCATCCGTTTTTAATTCACTGGCTTTGAACAACACTATCTGTTAAGTGGGTTTTTTTTTCGGCCGGAATGCGCTGAACGATTTTTGGTTGTAATATTCTATTACAGTTTTTTTCTATTACAGTTAGTTATGCGCGTTGTTCAGTTGAAATCAACGTAGGTGAACCTCTAAAAACCAAACAAAATACATAACACCCACTCCAACAGTAATAATTGCCCCGCCAGCTATAAATTCGTAAGCGCCAAATATCCCGAAAGTCACTCAGATATTTTTCCTTGGCACAGTGATTTTCTTCCTTGCCTTGGCTCCGGAGACAGTTATTTGACCGTGCGCGCGTGCATGAGACAAAGGTGTTATCACTGACTCGCGGGTAAATACGATTTCTTAACATTATAATTATTTTAACTGCGGGTGTAATAATAATCCCAGATGATGAGCACGTTTCTGTTTGAATCCTATTCTGATTGTTTAAGCATCTCAAGCATAGAAAATGACCGGACGAGAACAATACTAGAAGCGTGATACCTTTTTCCACCGCATGAGCGCGCAATTCAGCTTTATATATGTCACAGAAGTTGTATTCGTATGCTGTTTGGTTAGGGCCCCGGTCACACCCAGAGAACATTATCACGCAGCAAAACGCAACGTATTGTTGCGCGCAAGACGTTGCACAAGTTTGGTAATATGTCGAAAGAAGCAGGGTCGCCAAACGAATACAGCATTCATGTATACGTTGTCTTGAAATGTTTCGTCGGTTTAGCCACTGAGTTTAGATTTCCTTGCTTAATGCCATAAAGCCCGACTGAAATTCTTTCAGCTCAACCCGGAGCCCATTTGAAGGCGTTTGTACGCACGTACTTCTTGATAAAGGAAAGATATATTATATCCGCGTTTGTTGAGTTAAGATTTTAGTTCCGCAAGGAAAGGCTCGTCAGAGGAACAAATACCACAAAGTCGAAGAGCTAAGCTGAATGGAATAGCTCTTTTGGTATATTGAGGGTGACATGAAGAATGTAACAAGTACTGATGTTTGTCTGTGGGTTTGTTTAGTGTAAATGTCAGTCGTGATATTGCCGTTATCGACGAAAACGCTAACAGCAGGAAAGGGTGTAGATGTAAATGAATAATTGGA
>JAHPZR010007105.1:57500-60000 GCA_019787425.1 Platygyra sinensis | reverse complement strand
TCTCCTTGCCTAAGTCCTCCCTCGTTTTTTCCTCGCTCGTTTTCGCTCGTCCCCAACTACCGAGAGCCTGGAACAGGCTATGCAAAAATTAACGTCTTAACTGATATCAGTAATGTCATACGTCACTGACGAACAGTTGACGTTTAGAAACCTTAACTAGTGGTTCACCTGACAGGCATTTATCTCGGGTTTTAGTGGCATGAAGTGACTACGAGTATTTCTGTTACTGGTAGTCTGATGTGGTGTAGTTAATCGCGGAATTACTCAACAAAATGGCTTCAGTCAGGGCTTGGACCCTGATCGCCCAATCCAAAGTCTAGGGCAACCATTACGTCACCTTGCTTTTCACAACACTATCCTAGTTCGTTCTTTAAAAGTTACCTCAACCTGACCAAGATATCTTTAGTGTCCAAGTCATACCAAATTTATAAATTACACGTATTATTTTTTTTTCAGTCGCCGAAAAGGACCTGATACTATATCTTAATCAATTCACGTTTGACTGCCATTTAATAGCGGTCATTTTGGACAAGCGCGTGACATTTGTTTACACAACTGTGACTTATTCTGACAGATAAAAGCATCGTTGCCATGATTTCAGGAAAGGCGGGAAGTTATTTTTTTAATGTAAGCGTGATACTCACAACCTTTTCACCCTTGGCTTGCTGACATTGGCAAAGTAAGACTACAATGTAGTTTTTCTACAACTTGCAGAGCGTGCAGTTGAGATAGGATACTACAGTGACCATTTTGAAACAACTTCACAAAGATACCAGGTATGCAAAGCCTTTTGTTAACAGATTCAATATTTGAATGTAACACAACTCGTTACTATCTCAAGCTAGTCATGGACAAAAAGATGCTGAAGTCGCCCGAGTGTAAGTTGTGCTCAGCGAACTCAAAAATACGGAGTTCTAAGGACTATGTATGTCGTTGCTAAGGGCGTAGCCCCTTTAACTGCGAAGGTCCTAAGGCAAGTTCAAAACCGCAGATAACCCTCTCCGCACCCTCTTTTTTTTTTTCTCTTTTTTTCTTTCAGCTTTCATCTGAATGGTCCAAAGCTAGGCCGGGTTTCATTTACAACAGAGAAATTTTTTAACACCTTAAATCGTAATCAAATTTGTAAGACATTATACTTTATATAACCTGGCTTTCTTTCTTGCACTGCTGTAACCAGGCTGAGAGAGCTTAAACACGCGCGTTTTTGAGACGCGGGCGGCAATGGAAAAAGAACATGTCGCGTGCTAGGACCGTCTTGTCTCCCAGATGTTTATACTACTCATCTCTAATGGAGAAAAGATACTTATCAATGTGAATGTGGTTGTGTGAGGGCAAGTTAAAAGTGAAAATAGCTCGCTTCCGGTTGCCATCCCCGTCTCTGAAAAAAACGCGCGTGCTTAAGCTCCCTGTGAGTGAAAGTCAATAACAAGCCTTTCCCGAGTCCGATGGCTCAACCCTCAGAATAAGGGGACAAAATTTTTCTGAGTGGCGTTTGGAGTGAGTGGCGTTTTTTTAAAACGATTATGAAAAAAGACTGATTGACGGCGCGGGTTGAATATAATGAGATGGTAGATAGCCAATAAAGCGCGTTACCTAGTTCGCTTTAATCCAGTCATATCCAACACTAGAAGTGCATGCGAGTGGAATAACCGTTTTAGTAAAAACGCCCCAAAGTTATAGAAAACTTGGATGAATTAAAAATAAAGACGCCCAAAAATCACGCGTACGTTTACCATATTGTTTACCTGATTGTGGACCGCATTAAAAAACCTTATCTACACAAAATCGTCTCATAGAAATTATTACATACAGGCATCAGTAGAGACCAACCGGCAACAGTTACAAAAAGTCCCCGTAATAGTTTAGTAAATTTAGATTTATTTAACGTTTTAGTCTTCTTGGTATAGTTATTATTATGTTAGAAGTAATTTATTCAAGCATTGACTTAAGCATTAAAACGGGCAGTTGATGAAAACTGGTGTGTCACTTTACAGTACTGACTGTCACGACGCACGCGCAAAATTATAAGAACTAAGATTATCGAAAATGTTTTAAAATAAGTCGACAAAAAAGAAAACACAAAATACAATGAACATCAAAGCCATGTAGACGTTTGCAGTGAAAGTTTGCTTGTCGACATGTCTGTGTTTTGCATTCATTGGTTCCCCAAAGAAAAGTTCATAATTAACGGAGAACTATGAAGAAACTTAGAACAGCAATCTCGCGCAGACCTGGATATTTCTGCTACTGTTTCTGATTCATAATTAGCAGCATGTCCTTGTAGGTCATTGCACAATTTTTTTTTACTGATAATACATCAAGTGGCTGCAACGTTCTCTCCCAGGAAATGAACAATATTATTTGTATTTCATAATTTTTGGAGCTCTGAATCAACAAAATGTTGCTTGTGTCCTTTTTGGCAGTGGCATGCGACGAGGTTTCGATTTAATCAGCCGTGAACAAGCACAGCTAATGTAACTCTATGTCTGTGCTAAATCTT
>JAHPZR010007105.1:32500-52500 GCA_019787425.1 Platygyra sinensis | reverse complement strand
AAACGCGCGTGCTTAAGCTCCCTAGTTTTAGCAAATCACGACGGCGACGACAACGAGAGCGTCACTGACGGCCAAACAAAAGGTTTAACAATAACAACAATACTTTATTTACCCACGCTACATCTAGGAGTGATAAAAACTCGTTAAAACATGTGCGTGAAACGGAAAGCATTGAAAATAAAATAAATAGTTTAAAATTACCATTCTAAAATCTATCTAAAAACCTGCTTCTTTAAAAGACAAAACAATAGCTGTGCACGTGCGTTTTGAATCTTGGTACATTTCTTTGCCGTCCTCTACAAATCTAAACGTGAAATGACTAAGTTCTACGTATTTTGGAGAACACGAACCGCAATGGCTAATTTTTCGCATCTTCTTTCCGAATTAAACGCTGTCGGTGCATGTTTAGCCTGAGAAAACTTTTAGACCGACAGGCGTACGGAACAGATTTACAGAGTTACGACATTCAAAGGTAAAATATAAATTCATTTTTTACAAGGCTTCGTCCCTGCCGTCGCCGTCTTCATTGCTAAAACTCTGTCACTTTTTATAAATGCCCATTAGCCAATCAGAGATGCAATGCCTGTATCAGAACTTCCGTCAAGGATGGCGAGCGTACGTCTAGAAAGTCCGCTACTTGTAACCTCCAAAGTTTTTCTAATGCGAAAAGAGCCTTTGCCGATGACACTTGAATAATCAAAATCTATGCGATGGTGGAATGACCACGCATGTTTCGCAATGTTTGATCCATTAGCACATGTTTTGACATTCCTGATATGTTCTTTCTTACCAGTGTCAAAGCAGCGGCGGGTTTTCGCATGAGAAAAACTTTGGAGGCTTGGCACACCTCTGCCACCAAGCATGCTGACAATAATTCTAAACCGATTCCAAACCAGTATAAAAATTTTTTTAAAAAATTAGTCACCTAATTAACACATTTTTACTTTACTTTTGTTCTTCTTATTATTTTTATCTCGCTTTTTTTTGCATACATTTCATCGTTTTTGCATTTCATTTTTTATCCGTCGAAGGCTGCAGATCGACAGCCGAAAGCTCTAGTTCTTTTTTAACACGTTTCATTAGCCAGAGAACGCTTTTATTGTAATTTTGATTGTCTTATCCTGGCTGCGCTTCAATCTTTTATCTTCCTTCTACCTCCGCTATATGTCTACCTCAAAAAAGTCATGTTATTTCAAGGCCTCGTTTGCTTTTGTGATTTTCGATTTTAATATATTGAGGCGACCTATTACAAAAGAGAGCGTGCTCTCATGTATTCGATTGTCTTCAAGAATCTGTGTGTTCTCCATTTAAAAACCACTTCAAACGAATATAACGATAACACCGCAAACGCTAAGAACAATGGAAAATCAGCAAAATTTCCCAGGGAGATTTTGCCCGCCGAGGTTTTTATTTCTTGGTGCATCCGTTTTTAATTTACTGACTTCGAACAACAGTATCTGTTAAGTGTTTTTTTTAGGCCGGAATGCGCTGAACGATTTTTGGTTGTAATATTCTATTACAGTTTTGATATATTCTATTTTTGTTTCTTGAGTCAGTACGACCCTGTTTATAACACTGCTGCTGTAAATGATCACCCTGGATAAATATTGAATTTCTTTGTACTGAGAGGGCAAAAAGAGTGCGATTCATTAAAACATTAAACTCCTTGAACACAACCTTCTTGTTAAAAACCGGGTGAAGATGAAAACCATCGCCTATCAGTCGAACTTTTAAAGCTCATGCATACTTAACAATATACAGCTATCAAAAATTAAAACAAGATGTAGATCATTTTTGTGGACTGATGGATAATGGATAATTTGACATACGAAATGACATGTCTTGTCCATGTGTACGAACTTTCTCTTCCAAGTCGTTGCGTAGCAAATGAGATCGTGGGCCCTAATTGAATTGACAAATGCGTTACTGCTTGTTTTTGGCGCTCTTTTAAATTGCCCAATAGGGCCACATCGCTTAACGGAAGTTGTAAGCGGTCACGATACGTGCCTGCAAAAGGACCCACGTAAGGGAAGTCGCTTCTCTGGGAAACTACTTCTTGCGACATCGTTTGTTAGCATTGTACCGTGGCGCTCTTACGATCTTAAGAACCTCGATAAGAACAGCTTGTTATCGAAGAGCTAAGCAATTCCTGGTTGGGAAGAGAGTGAGGTACGCCAATTTTTCTCCTGTAAAATGTTTAGACACTCACGAGAATGTAGTAGAACCGAGCACAAGGCTCAATTTATATAATATACACATGGTATATTAATCAACGTTCTCGCGGTTAACGTTTCTCGTTTGAATTACAATTTATAATGCAGCATGTATGCGAGACAATTTCGGGCAGTTTTGTATCTTTTTGCCTGCAATAAAATACACGCAAAAAATTTCAAAATGCTGATTGGCTGAGAGAAAGTCAACTAATCCCAAAGGGTAAAGAAAATTTAAGTTGAGTGCAAAAAGTTGAAATTGAAAGAAAGGTTGGGATTAAATTGCATGCATATTATTACGAATTAATCAAATAATGTTTCTCGTGCAATTTGGAAAAAATAAGCACTAAAGGCACTGAAATTTGCCATCGCCCCAAAGGCTCGAGTAACTTTTTTTTTCTTTGAAAAGTGTATTTCAAATTGCACTCGAAATCATCATCGGATTACGTATACAAACTGCCACGAATCCACATAAGATCACATTGTAATGCAAATCAAAAAGTTAACCGCGAAAAGGGCTATTGAGCTATTAAAAGTAATAGCTCAGTACCAAATTAAAACCTCAGTGCCAAATTTCGTGATTGATTTGGTACTGAGCTATTCACAAGTTTTGAACTGTTTACTGTGCAACACAGCAACTGATCCTATGGATTACACATATTTTTTGAGCTATTATGCCGGTAGGGCATATTACTAGCTAGAAACACCGCCATCACTTTTGTAAACGACATACTATAGGCAAGGGAGTGAAAAAGAATGTGCATGTAAAATTTCTCCCTGTTTTTTAATGGGCGCAAAGTTTTGAGTTTTTCGTACCCGTTATTCCATCAGTTTAAGCCGTTGCCCGTTACAATAATTTCATCAGTAGCTGATCGAAAAGCCTTGGAAGGTCTACATGCTAATCACTCCTTTCGATGTTGGCAGCAATCAGGGCATGTGTACAAACTGTAAATTTGGTCCCACCCACTGAGTTTATAGGGTACTGATCACGCTCTGGCATAACAGGGTCTACATTCTTAGGATAGACAGTTTACTCCCATTGTGTTACGCGCTACCCAAGAAAGTAAATGTGTATGTAATGCACTGCCATCCCTCCCAGCCAGAGAATGAACCAAGCGACTCGAAGTTCCTTTTACGCTCGCTTCCAAAATCGGAAAAAAGCGCTATCGGTATGGATTTTCGTCAACTGCAAGGAGAACTCGTCACAGACAAAATTCGATGAAAGGTTTATCGAGTCTGTAATCCGTTATCATGGATCTTCATTCACACTTTGTCTTGGTCTATTAGTTGTTTATATTAACGGACCTTAAATTTTGCGATAAAGAGGGCTCCAGATTCGATTTAGGAACTGAAGTACATTGTAGCGACATAACCTAGTTCGTTACCATATAAATAAAGACGGTAAGAGAAAAAAATCCATAGGTTGCACTTTATTCTTTTGGGAGAAGACAATCGATCTAATGTAGCTGGGCGATACTACCAGGCGTAAAGCAATGAATAAGATGCAATGCTAACCTCTCTTTTTTAATTCCCCACACTTCTTTGAATTTTGGTTTGAAAATTTTGTTGTACATCAAAACAGTAGGTCAAGCTGCATACGAGCCAAGTGGCCCATCAGGCCGGAGCTTATCCCGGTTTCTGTAGCATGAAGCGACTAGGGGTACCCATTTATACACCTGGGTGGAGAGAGGCACTGTGAGAGTAAAGTGTCTTGCCCAAGAACACAACACAATGTCCCCGGCCAGGGTTCAAACCCGGACCGCGCGCTCCGGAGTCGAACGCACTAACCATGAGGCCACCGCGCCTCCCACATCAAAACAGTAGCGTCAAGTTATTGATTTACCCTTTTCTCTTTATCAATTTGGTACAGTAAGACAACGCTGATTGGAACTCATAACCATTTCCCTCGGATTCGCTCTTCAGCAAATGAACTTTTTCGAACTATTTTTCTCCTTTTCCCTGAGGGTTAGAAATAGCTGGGTTCAACTGCATGTAATTTGTTGTAAGACGTCGATCAATATTGGGAATTGAAGGGTTGAAAGAAAATGTAATATTTTTATTTAGAAATAACACAAAATGTTTCATTTTGATTAGACAGTTTTACGACATTCTTATGTTGTTGAGACGTCTGCGTCTCAAATGCGTGTCATTGCGTTCATTCCAATAGAACAGTTATCAGTTGAATGAATTCCTGTTCTCGCGGATCTCGAAATAAACCCAGAAGAAATTCTCCCGCCTTTAAGTCATCATATTAAGACTTTGTGCCGCGCAGTTCGGACAATTTTTTTTTCCGTGATGTTATGACAAATCTGTCACCTACACATGCTTTAATTGACATTTTCATGAAAGATCAGTTGTATCAAAGTTGTCCGCTTGTAGGATAACGGCACGAAACAGAATTCTCTCTTTTGTCGAGTGATCCAAACAGCGAAAACATCTTTGGCTTTGAATTTAAGAAGAAGCAAAATTTTGAGGTAAGAAATTCAGAAATAATTCAACGGAGGTAAAGAATACATATTTTAATTTCAATAAATTATTATAATAGTAGGGACAAGGGCTAGCTAGTGTTTTAAAACGTTATACTCGTGTTCCGTTGCGATGGCTAATAGGTTCATGATAACGTAGATATAACTGAACCATAGATACTTTTTGCATCCAGTGCCCATCAATGTCCTTAGTTACGGAAATTTTGTACGTTAAATAGCACTTTGAAAAAACATGATTAACAGGTTGAAGCAACAGTTTGACTATTGACAGGTTGATGTTAAGCACAACAAAGTGAATAGTTTCGCAATGATAGGAAGAGCCCACAATGAAGGATAACGCCTTCGCTATCGCAAGCCAGCTATCCGGGGTGAAAATTTTCTGTTGCAAGTTTCTGTGGCAAAAAATGAATGCCACATCGCGGCTAAGAGACGCATCGGACAGAAATAAAGATCACACCTCTCTATAATCCCTGTATTTATATCTTCCATGTCTATGGTCCCGCGCACGCGACTCGCGCTTCGCGCTCGACTCGCTTTCGCCTAAAAAAACCTACGCCTGTTCTACAGGCTGCCATATCTATATCGCAATACCTTGGGATTGACGTTGGTTTTGAATCCCTGAGGTATTACACACACACACACACATTTTCTTTGAGTATCACGGTATACATTTCTTTTTTCTGTCTGAAGGTAGAATAGCTGTTGATCACGGCTTTGTTATGTGGAAGAGTAAACATTTATACTCTTGTACATATTCAAATAAAGTCACCTATTTCTTAAAAAAACAAAAACGTGGAAGGAAAAATTTTAGCTTGCGGGCAGCAATTGTCTGCAGGCAAGACGAGAGACAACTCGACTTACACCGTATCACATAAAAAAGGGGAATCATCACCATTTGTCAACCGGCAACTGATATCGCTATTATTGCTTACTCCATAGTTTTTTTCATTCATGTTCCATGCAGTGTTCTGCCTGAATAACGTTAGAGTGATTCTCGGTGGAAACTGTTGTGCCAGATAACGTTCTCACAATGTGTTCAATTCGATCTTCCAAGAGATCTCGCAAATCCTCATCAAGTTCGAAGATATGCACTACATATGCAAAACGGTTAGACTTTCAAAGCGGTCGCGTGAATTAACGCAAAAGAACACGTTTTTTCCAGTAGCCAAAATCACCCGAATGTAATTTTTTTAATATTAATTCGATGTGATGACAGTTAACGCCGTTGGCACAGAGACATTTACATCCATAAAAAAAGAACCATACAATACATTCAAGGACAACAAAGTAAAAACAACAGCGATTAAAAGAAATTGTCTTTTGCTTTATGTCAACGTTAATCGTCAGAATCGTGTCACGAAAGGGATTGCTTTGAAACCTCTTTCCAAATTATAATCATGTTTGTCGTTAGTAATGTCCTCGTGTTCAGTTTACTGAATCACCTTTTTTTCTTTTTAATAATTTTATGCATTAAAGGCTTTAATTTTTCCATTGTTGGTCACTTAAGACAATTGTTTCACCTGGTTGTCTTATTTCAGTCATTTTTTTTTTCTTTCAGTCTGATATAAAGCAAATTGTAAAGAGCTTCATTGTTAGTAAGTTGAAAATGATTATGGATACAACAAAGCCCTAGACATCTCCCCAACTTCAAACATTGTCTTCTTTCTTTTGTGTTTTCAATCAGTTATAAGAAAGATACGACAAATGTTTTCACAACATAATACTGCTTCTACATCTTTTTATTCCGTCACAAACAGTGTCAGTAGCTCTTCAAAACTATGTTTTTTGTTCTTTCATATTGTTTGAACTAACGTTCGCGTCTGCTCATGGAGTCTAATTTTATTCGCCTTTTGTCTAACGCTGCCATCAGGTCAAAGAAGATTATTAAGGTTCTCAATCTTTTACTTTGTTTTTCGCCGGCTCTGTCTCCTATCGTTACTGCAGAGTCCTCCTTAAGAGGATCGATTGTGTCTTAGATGTTAAGCTAAGACAGGAACAGGCAGGGTTTCGGAAAGGTCCTTTCGTTACGCTATTGCTTAATTCACTTGAAGCTTACACTCCTACCCCATCTACTTCGGATAATGAATCAAGTTGAACCGAATTACAAATCTAAAGCTAAATTTACCCAGGAACTTCCTTGGGTGAGTTGTCCCCGACTGGGAGGAAATTAGGGACCACGCGAGTTCTGACCTTGACGCCTTCTCGTACTCACGACTTCTGGATACTAATGAGATCACGTTCGCCTTGACTATTGAGTTAGAATGTCAGATGAGGAGGCGGTGGTGGGTAATTCAGGTGGCTATTTACACCAAGGTAAACATATCAACGCCCCGTCCACTTCACTTCGCCGGAAGAAATTTGAAACAGCTTTACTTCTACGGTCAGCTAGACCTACCGTCGACGCTAATCCATCAGAGAAACCGGGAGCTTTTCGAAAACGCTCTTTAAATCGGAGGAATTGGAAAGCGCCGCCGGGCTTTGCATCTGTTTTTGTGTCGGGACAGAAAACAATCCGATATGCAGCTTTCCGAAAACGACGAGATAACGATAATCTTGTGACGGATTTTCCTGCCCCGACCTTCAATAGCCCTTCTATTGGCTTCGATGATTAAATCGCCTAGACATAGATACGTTTTTTAATGTCAGTAATTTAAAAATCTATTTTTTTTTTACTGTCTTCCTTTACTCAGCTGGGGCCCGTTTCTCGAAAGCCCTGGGCCCGTAAAGCTATTTTAGTTCATCTGCACATGATCTTAAAACGGAGAAGTGTTAAAGCCTGAAAATTCTTGTATGAAGGGAACCTCCGTTCATATTAAGAATATGCGAATAACACAGCCCCGTAATCGTAACGTTCTAGATTTTGCTATGGCCCTTAACAGTGCCTTTACGGGCCCGCCGCGAAAAGTTTCCGGGGATTTCGAGAAACGGAAATAAAAGTAAATCGTAAAACTAACTCGTCTGAAAGTGTTCGGTTATGTGTAAAGGGTGTCGGTCAAGTGTCATAAAACTAAAGCTAAAGTACAAAAGACAGCAACAACCCATTGAACCAACAAAGCGCGGGAGAACGTGTGGCAACGAGTTGCGATTGTTGCAGGTGACACTTCTGATAGGACGACAAAGTGGCGCGAGTCCACGTTACGCCAGAGGAATTTGAAAACTGAGGTTTCCGCCTCTGAAAACGCATCCAATGTTTTCCGTTCCCACTAGGTCGGAGGATTTACAAACGCAACCACCACAAGGAAATCACATGGTTATCGTGACGTCATCGTTTTCAAAAAGCCTCCGCTTTCAAAATGCTCTCAGTCCACACCAGAACGGAGTTTTCAAATTCAAAGACGGAGTTTTCAAATTCCTCCGGTTTGAAGAGCGTCAGTGAAAAAGCTGCGTTTTCGTGTCGCAGGATAAGTGTGGACTTTAGGCCTAACCGTAGAAATAATGTTGCGTACGTTTTTAAATTTCCCTGGCGTAGTGTAAAAAAGGCTCTCAGCGTAGTAATGCATGCAAACCAGTGCAAATGTAAATAGCTCTCGACTCTCGCTGCATAATAATGGACTATGCACGCATTATGCGAAAGCGTTGGCCTGTTGGAAACGTGATGTGAAAGTCGTTTATTTCTGCCAGTCGTGCGTCAGTGCACAGTGGGTGTTGGTGAACCTTTCCTCCGTATCGCAAACCAGTGTTCCTTATTCTTGAAATACGTAAAAAGCTGCCTTCAATAGTAACATGGACGATGTCACGTTTTCTATGATTTGGCGCGTGTCATCAATTAAAATTCGGCTGAAAATTTAAACCTCTTATTTTACAAAGAAGACTGCGAAATCCGATTGTGACCTGTTTGGAAAGATCAGATCTCTCCTAACAGGCCACAATCGATGATAGATGGCTGTATTGGCAGGCTTAATGCTGTGGCTCATTGCGTAAAAGCGTAATTTATGACAATCTATGCGAAACTGTTTTGCTTATTTGAAAACTGACTGGACGTGTTCCATATGCCAACCGATGATACACTCTTTATTTAATGACAATATTGTATTCTGAACCAGGCTGAATATTTTTCTGTCGATTTTAAGCTAAAAATATTCTTGTGAATATTCCTACATTATAACGTATGGCAATTCCGTTTTATTGTATATCTGTCCCATCATATGACCTTAATGGCATTGAAGTAACTTTGGAGCCAGCCTGCAGGAAATAAACCTAGTATGACACACAAATCGTATTAGCATCGAGCTTACTGCTAGAGTTGTTTTCGTTGTTTTTTGACTGGTTTTGCCCCTTAGAGTAGGAGAGAATTTTATACCGTTCACTGAGTTAAAAACAAATCATTTCATTGTATTTAAAAATTTTCAAAAGGCATAAATTGTATTCATAAATTATATTAGATTCAAATTCTCAACATCAGGTTTATTCTTAATAAGAATATTCTTAAAATTTCGGACTTTTTAATCTCGATATTCTTATAGCTAGAATATATTCTAATAATAAAACGGAAGTATAGTGCTCTCTGTGCAATGTTGCACGTTTTTTCATGTTTGCTTTGAACATAAAAAGACAGGTTTAAAACTTCGTGACAGTTGTGTTCAATGAGCATGTTTCGTCAGCTCTTGGCACAAACCCTCCTCCACTTTCATTAATCAAGGCTTGAACGCAATAATTAACTTACCCCAGTAACTATGAAATCAAAAGAGCTCAATAATGAGTGCTGTTATACGACTTGCATGTAGCATACTGTTGATGTTTTGATTAACATAACGGAGCCTGAAGCAATGGTTTTCGCTGCGAACGTTAACTATAATCTCAAAACACTAAATTTTAAACAAACACCGAGAAACATAAGTAAGGGAAAAAAGATTCAAGTGTTTCGATTACAAAAAAGAGAACAAGATTCTAACAATAAAATACTTACTAAAATACGCCCTTTTGGCAAAAAACGTTTTTACTTATAAAGACAATTTACCTGGTATTTTAACAAGTCAATTTGCAAGTGATGAGTTTTTTTCTTTGAACTTTGTATTCTATGATCGCAAATTTTTCGTTATGTAACTTGGTATGAGGACACAAATTAAAGTTGATAATTCAAAGTTGGTGTGCGAAGCCTCTGTATTTTTATTTTAGCCCGGCTATTACGTAACATGGCGAAGCGGCCTCAACACATATCGCCACTTGCGTGACCGCGCATGTAAATCTGTTTTCCATTAACGGGAATTTGGAAGATAGCTTGTATAATTGGTATAGATTGCCCGATTGAGTTGGGTTCCACGAGTGGTTTTCCTTTACCACTCTCCAAGAAACACACTCTGCAAACACAACAATGTTTGGTTTAAATCGTATTAAACAAACACAGAACCAAAGCACTGAAAATGTCGCAATAATCAGTACAAAAGCATGGCCTGTTCAATTTCCCATGCAACGACAATTTGTTTGAACTGCTAAAACCCCGCTCTTCAAATCTGTGCTGGTGACCAAACGTTTCTCTGTTAAAAGCATTTCAATTTAAACGAAAATTATCTCGCATTGCCAATGAAGACCGCATCGGGACAAAGGGAAAAACACTAATTGCTTCAACCTTGAGTATATGATTGTAAGTACTTGTTAATATATATTTTTTTATATTTGGCTAAGTAACCATCACTTTTTTCACTCGCAGTCGTGTCAAGAACACGACCTCATAATTGACAGGAACTCCTGAACACTGTGTAGCGGTTAGCGCCAGAAAACCAAAATAAAGGCTGCTCTCTGCGCAAATTTTCAGTCGTTTAAAGGGTGCAACTGGCAAAAAAATAGCCAGCCGTATTAACTCGAGGTTTTGCGGGTTTTTTGTCATAGGTGATGACAGCTGCAGAGAGAGCCACGCAAAGGGGTGGAGTGGGAAATTATCAAACCACGTGCATAGAACCATGCTAAGCGCGTTCAGACATTTGCACAAAAAGAAAAGTAACGACGACAAAAAAATAGTTCAAAGATAAGTTTATCATTTTCACGTTCAAAGGATTTCGATGCTTACACAACACTCTATTTACTAATTTTTTTTTAAACTTTACTCTAAAAAACAAACCTGTCTGCGCTATTTGTCGAAGAAAAATCTTGCTCGGGCGCGAATGAGTTAAAGTGTAAAGGAACTCGTCGTTTCTGAAGGAACTAAAATATCCTTTCACTCAGGGACTACTCTATATATCCTTCCTCAGGCTTTCATCGGAAATGATTGCCCCAAAATAAAAAGAAAATTCCTGAGACTTCAAGGGAACGTCATCATTCTTATTGTTCTCCAGGTCCATGCGGCTTCGCCATAATTTGGGAAATAGAAACATTGTCCGTATTCAGTAACAAGCTCTTAGCATAAAGCTACTGGTGCTCTATCGAATGCCGTTTTCTTATTGGCTAAGATCCTCACCATCTGTTCAGCATGTTGTAGCTCAGTAGTCAGTACCGTGCATGGCATTGTGCTCTTCAGAGTTTTAGCAATGAAGACGCTGACGGCAGGGACGAAGCCTTGTAAAAAATGAATTTATATTTTACCTTTGAACGTCGCAACTCTGTAAATCTGTTCCGTACGCTTGTCGGTCTAAAAGCTTTCTGAGGCTAAACATGCACCGACAGCGTTTAATTCGGAAAGAAGATGCGAAAAATTAGCCTTTGAGGTTCGCGTTCTCCAAAATACGTAGAACTTAGTCATTTCAGGTCTAGATTTGTAGAGGACGGCAAAGAAATGTACCAAGATTCAAAACGCACGTGCACAGCTATTGTTTTGCTCATTAAACCTTGTGTTTGGCCGTGACGCTCTCCGAGTTGTCGACGCTGTCGTGATTTGCTAAAACTCCCTATTAGGGAGTTTGCGAAACCCCGACGGCGATGCCAAGGACAACGTCGATTAAAAAACGAATTTATATTTTACCTACGAACCTCGCGATACTATCAAGTCATTTACTTTGTTTATCACTGTCAAAACTGTCGGCAAACTAAATCCGGAATACACCGAAATAAAAATTAAAAAAAAAAATAGCCGTCATGGTGACCGTTCTCCAGACAACATGAAATTTGGTCATTTCACGTTGTTGTCTTGCCGAGAACGGCAAAGAAATGTACCAAGAATTAAACGCACGTGCACAGCTATTGTCCTGTTCATTAATTATATATATATGTACAAAGATTTATAACGCACGTGCACTGCCATTGTTTTTGTCATTAAACCTTTGTGTGTGGTGACGTTCTCGTTGCCGTCGTCGTGGTGGTTTCCTTAAGCTCCCTAATATGGCAGCCGCTTCTTTATGTTTTCGAAGGGTCTGTGAAGAAGATTTAGATAAAGTTTTTTGGTATAATTATATTAAAACGATTAGATTACGCGCTCCCGATTTCTACACGCGATTGACTCGAGATTGTGATCCACCTAATTGTTAAGTTTGAGTATCTCCAGAACTCGATAGAAACATGGGAAAAAAGTTTTCTTTTTAGAAAATTCTGCAAGAAAATAAAAGAAAAATCGCTCGTTCATTTTGATTATCAAAATTTAAATTCTATTTGTTCGCGCCATCAATACGTCAACACCTCGTACTTTTTCTGTGTTCCTATCGAGTTACCCAAGTATGGCTCTTAGGCGCTCTACTAAAGAGAAATTAGTGCGCTAGAGGGCAAAAAATGGTGTTTCGAAGGGTTTCCTCCCTAATTATGTGACCCAAGACCTCTCGCATGACCTTCCAGGCCTTGTAGTGTGTAGGAGACACGGAGGTATGATTATTGAGTCATCTTTTGTCTTCAACTGCGGTGAATCAAAAAGGGAGTGTACGTCTGGAGTCAGTGCCTAATAGCTGATAATTGGTCAATAATTTTAACTGTCAGCCGTGAATTGAAGCGTTTTTCGGCAAATAACTGAAATCGGAGATCTTTTATCGGTGATAATTGAGAAATGGGTGAAATTTTGATTGGTATGTCAGTGTTAAAATCGCCGAAAATGCACCTGATAACTGGGATGCAGACCGCCTTACGATGATCAAGATTCAAGGAACTTTTCTCGACTAACGAATGACTGAACTTAAAACTTTGGAGCTCGTTTACATTCGCCACACCAACAATCTAAGGCGTGTTTGCTTTTTTTCTTATTTAGCAGCGTACAATTTGTCTGAGGAACGCAGGGATATCCAATCTAGAGGAAGTGGCGAAGGTCTCAAACCACCTCTTGCATCGTTCTTTATTTAGGAGCCAGCCCTAGCAAAATGATCTTGAAAAAAAGATTATTTTCCGATGGATCGAGAGGAACTTCTTCAAACAAATGAGAGCAGACGTTTATCAGTTTTGTTACCAAGACAGAAACTACGCTTGGAGAAAATCTGGCAGCAATTTTTTAAACGGAATACAGACCCTTTTTTGTCTTACGCAGCAGGGAGTATTCTAACGGCAGAATTAAAACTTTTGGAGCAGAATCAATTAGCAAAACTTGGTTATTGAATGAGCTTGGAAATAAGCAAACACAAAAATAAAATAACAGATTCCGAGAGGAGAAATAAACGATACTCGAAAGTCAAGCAATTAGAAATTCTTTACAATCAGTCGGCAAGGCGGCTCACAATTTTTTTTAAATTACAAGGGAACGCATCGTTATATAAATCATCATCTTGAAAGATTCGCTTTCACAGAAATTCAGCTGATGGGCATTCCGGCCAGAACAATACACATAACGTTGGCGTAGACAAGATCAAAGGAAAAGCTACATGCAATAATTCTAAAGGTAGACAAAAAAACTTGAGGCTCTTCCCTCTTCAGCGGAAACGCGATTTTCGCGTGTTTAGTCGCTAACCAAGTATGTTTTCAGTAGCCAAGCATAGCGTAAAGTACAAATGAGTTCCGAAAAACGCTGAAGAAAAGAAAGGGTAGGAAGAGAAAAATCAAAAACGCTTATCCGATAGTTAAAGGGGTGAGTGACAAACACAGATAAAGCACCTTTAACAATGTGGGATTAATTGATCGGTAAGCTATATACTCACATATGCATACGTGCGGTTATTAAAAAACATATACATGTAGCATGTATATGGCAATATGCTAACGGATCTACACAGGTCTAAGTGAATGAGCCCACACACCGTTTTTGCAGCTGTGACTTAAGGCATATCCATCCCACCAAGTATTGTGTGTTGGTCAGCTGACTCAGCAGTCTTCGCCTTTATGAGCAGTGTAGGTTAACGGCCGATTGTCACACGTCAAGAATTGCGTTGCTATTAGGCCCGTGAACACTAACTACCGAGGGAAAAACACACACGGTAAGTTTGACCATCCAGTTTAATTACTAAAAACGAGACACTGATACTGAAGACACGGGTGTCTGAATGAACAACTACACTAAGCCGCCTTGTGTATTTAACACTGAGTTTTCGACACCTTTTTGGTCACAATTATTAAAATTTATATATATATTTTATTTTATTTATAAACATAACGGTGTTTAGCAAAATGCAATTTTCAACAGGTTTAGTATTTAAATCAGTTATATATTGCTAGTTGACTAATTTTAGCGAAGTTTAAGTACCGAAATCGCAATTTAAAAACCGCCGTTTCCGCTTGTACTGGGATGGCTGTATATCAGTGAAATACGAACATTTCGCGTTAATCTTCAATTCAAAATCGTGTAGCTTACTTTTTACGATAAATATTTATATCTCGAAGTCCACGAAAGGCCGTACAAAAATGAATTGTTCACGGAACGAATCAAACTTGAGCGTACTTTTCTGACCGAAGGGAATCCTTAAACGCGCAGGGTTTCGCTAAACGATATCTGAACAAAAAACTGAGAAGTCTAGAACCAAATAATGTCAATGACGAAAAAATTCATTTACACCGTCAGTTTTAGATTATCATAAGCCATCGCTGCTATGAGAACTTCGAACAAAAGCGAACTGATATCCGTTCACTAGATACATCAATCACTCTTCCATTATGTGCTAGCCACAATACTTTCTTCCCCTGCATTCAGCCCATAGATGTAGCTGTCGGTTATATTCAGAGAGGTTAGGATAATTTTTGACTAGCTAGAAGCTAAGGGAGATCAAAAATTGCCACAAACCTTCTGATTTCGCAATCGTCGGTTGTATAACAGATTCACGTGATAAAAGCGCCTTGAGGCATTTGGCCCAGAAAGAAAGGTTGAAAAAAAAAGAAAGAAAAAAAAAGGCAGCCTTTTTTTTATCGTGGGCAGAGATTTTGGACTTTTAGCGTGGGACATGCTCAAACCACCTCCCTGTAGTAGTCATTTGACTGTCAGTAGGTGATGTGACTGATATGATAAAATAATAAGCTTCTCGACCAAGTGGTCAGGAGATAATAACAAACTTAGTTGATATATGACTGTAACTTTGGCTGGGTTTACTGTCAAGCCACCCCATGTCAGTGAACATTTTACCTGGTCCTGAAAAAAATAACATGCCTTATCATTGAAAAAAAAGACTAGATTAAACAGGCAGTGAGTAGAACTGTTGGTCGTTAACAAAAAGGATTTTCATTATGGGCAAGGGCTTTGTGTTCATAAAACAAAACGGAAGAATGATGCAATCAATTTTTAAAAAAACTTTAAAGCAAAATTGAAAAGAAGGCTAAAAGTCGGCTCGTAGTCTCAAACGCCTCTGATTAAGTGAACTCTTCTCCGTTTGATTCTTTAGTTCTTTAATTGAATAGATCGTAAAAAGGTGTTAAACGGATGGAGGAAATAGCGGTTAGGTGGTGCCGTGAAATAATATTAAAAATATATATCATTACTGCCGGACTATATTTCGTATTATATAGTAAAATAAACGATATGTTCACAAAACTGCCAAAAATAAATTTATAACAATTCGGCAATAGAAACACTGTCTGTTGAGTTCCATGGGTGATCCACTGAATATAAGCTCATTTAGTTTGCGCATTTGTGATTTGAGTGGGTGAAGGACAGTAAACGGTGTGACTTTGATGTTTTTCGCTCGACCCCCGACTTTTAGACATTGCACCCCATGGCTGTAAAACCCCGAGACGTTTATCATTCGGGTCTATAAAAAAGCTATAAAATGACGGTTCACGTACAAAAAATGGTTGCTGACCATTGAATCGTGTATTGAAACTGTACTTTGAAACTGTTGGCGTATCCGCCATCTTGTTTCGCGCGTAGGCTGAGTGCACGTTTCTTACAGCATTATGGGATACGAAATAGCTTCACTCGCGTGGGAGTACATTTCGCACGTGGGCTGAAGCTAAGAAGATCTCCTCATGAATGAAAATTGACAGAATTTTACTCTCTGAAGGCGTTGTAAGCTTCGATAAGATGCTTGGTACGGCATGATGCATGCCTTCATGGGGTGAATTGTGCCGATTTTCACTCGCGAGAGAGAGGTAACGTTCCGACTTGGCTTACTGGTGCGACACCGCTGATTTGATTTCCACCGGCAAATTTGAATTTTGTTTGGCGTTTGTCCGAAAGAGATGCTCTTTGCCCATTAGTTCAGTGGATTGTTCTGGTTTTCGACCGATCGTTCGAGCAGAAGAGTAGCATTCAGCGAAGAAAGCGAACAAAGTAAGTGATAACATATATTTCTGGCGCCCGAAGAATGTGCGAGTTGTTCGTAAATATTTTCATTCGTCCGTCCCTTGTATATTTCTACCTATTTCTATCTAAAATCGAATTCTAGTTGACACAAAACAGCGTGGCTCTGTTGACTTTGGGGGAGATTTCTTGGAAAATGTTAAAAAATGATGTGTCATGTACAAAAATTGATTTCTGCTCGAAGATTTCCATGTACTTAAAATGACAACAAACACAAAGTACAAAGCATATTAGACTAGTCTAGCGGAATTCCGGTAAAATGTACAAGCCAAGCGGTAGAAAAGTTTGTTTGTGGTTAGTTTCTATGACTTCCTGCCGGCAGAAGTTAATTTCCCGGCATTTCGTAAGACTTGTGTTTGAACAGAAACTTGATTGATTATGCAATCCTTAATATTTAAAAGAAATCAACTGTTATGATTACATACATCCTAATTTACATTGAAGTAAAAAAAAAATTACTGAGATAAGACTTAAACTTTTTTCAAAGAAAGAAAACTTTACAGATGATGTCGCAAAATATAAAAAAAATCCATCTAAATAACAATAAGCCCTTGAAACAAATGTTATTGACTGAGTGGGAGCTGTTCGAACTTTAATACAGGAAGATATTTCGCTCAAGGTCATGCACAGTTTGAGAGAGGCTGCTTTAGGTGTATTGACAAAGAGCCAAAGACTTTCACTTGCGGCTTCACCAATTCAGTTATAATCATTTCAATCATAATTAAGAAAATTTGTGGTGACACTTTCCTAATTATGCCTTCAGGGCTCTGTAAGTTAAATGGTCAAGTGTTTGTTTGTTTTTATTTATTTATTTATTTATTCATTTTTTTTATCGACATGTAAAGAGAGAATGATATGCTGATGATATATCTAAAAATAATTATCCAAATTTAATAAAAAGAACAGAACATGTCTGAGAAGGGTCCAAACACCCACATTAAGTTCAAAGGGAAAATTTTCTATGAGTGAAATTCACACTGGACAAATAGTATCATGGTGAAATAACAGAACAGTCTTTTAGTACTATGTGGTTCATCTGTAACGGCTTCACAGATAAACAGAAGCAGATATTTAAAGTTTCGCAGTAGTTTCCCGAGAAAAGTTTATGAAATAGACACCCAGCAGTAGTACATGTATCTGTTAAGCGTTGAACAGTTGGACTGTAATCGGCCTCATTTTCATTACATAACAGAATATGCATGGTTATTACCAAAAATAAGGTCAAAATGGCTGGAGTGGCAAGCTCTTTTTTGTGTCTGGTCATAACTGACCTAGTTGAGGTCAGTAAATATACAGAAAAGGTCAAGGCTAATATCCAGGCAAGTTGATCAAATGACCTTAGTCAATAAAGGACTTATTATATGGAATACAGGAGACAATAATTTACTTGTGGGATACAGAGGTCAGCCAAGTGGACAGGATATTCCCATCTTGCCCACTCTGACTCAGTAGCCAATCATAGTGCAGAATTTGGCTTCTCTTGCCTGCTCACAGAGAGAGCCATGTGATAAAAAAATGTAATACAAGGCCCAACTACATGTAATAGCAGAAAGACTGTAAGATTGTGTTTTCAATCAACAGTTAGTAGTAATTGTTGGTGGGTGTAAAGCCTGCAGTCAACTTATCAGTAATATAACGTGTCTGATTAGTCGACAGTGTTTCATATCTTCTGGACATAAATACAGAAAGCAACTATGTATATTCTCTGAGGACCTTCAATAAACTACCAGAAGTTGTTTCAATCTGTAGTCAAGCCAATGTATCAAGCATTATACTTTACCATGTTTTACATGCAATCTTAATTGATCATGTATGGTCATGACATAATGGTGGAAAAATAGACTATGTGTAAGTTCTTAATTGACTGAGTGGGAGTTGGTTGGTCAAACAGGAAGATAGTTTGTTTTATTAAAGTTGCAACATACAGATGGAGCACAGTCAGTTCCTTTCCGTTGATTTGTAGAGAGCTAAAGGTCTTCCTGTCCTGCTCAACCAACTGTCAGTACACGTAAGTGTTCAAAGCCATATAGCTCTTCTTTAAATTCTTTTTAGTTAGGAGAACCTAAATTGTGTTGCACGACTGACTATGAAACTACTAACACCCATCATTTGAACATGTTAGTTAGGTGTGTATAAATAACTAAAGTTAAGGTGTGTAAACTCGACTAGGGCTGGGCAAGATTTTAGAATTGCAGAAGAGCCGCTCAATTTTCATAGTGGTTTTCAAAAGGCTCACTACGGTGCACTGATAAATTCTAAATTTATTTTATTTTGTTCTCCTTTAAGCCTCAGAGCTGAGTTAGAATTCTGATACTCACATGTACATTAAATCGCAACTGTGCTCTCTAAATGATGTTCATAGAGATGTACATGCAAATGTCCAGGTCATGTGCTAATGATGTCATCATAAATTATACTACTTTTAACTTCCTCACTATCATCATGAAAATTAATTAAAATCAAGTTAAATTTGACCTTAATTACACCCTTAGATTCCTGTCAGTCACATGTCATTTAGGGGAAATTAGTTTTCATTTTTTGTCGTGTATTTTACATGGGAGTCATTTCAAAGCATCACTTAATACTTGTCTGACACTTAAGATACAATGGGCAACAAAAGTAGTTGTGACTCTTAGAATATGACGCTTTTCAATATATAACCTCTGACATTCTATTCCATTCGCATCTAGCGTTAATTCTCTGATACCACCTAAAAATGGAAAATCAACATTGTTTGGAGGGAGAGGGGAGAAATGTTTTCAAGATGCTCAAAACTCAAATTTTACTGTTAAAGTGTCTCAACACTTTTGTTGCTCATCGTAGCAATGGAGCAAATTTTCACTTATCATACATGAAATTCAGATCATAAAAACCGTGTGCAAAGGTGATGGTTGGTTACTTGGTTTATGTTACTTTAGATTTATACAAAAATGTAAAAATTGACAGAGAAAATCACCAAGTAGGCTTCTTTAAAAAAAATCTGATGGTAATCAAAAATGGCATGTGCATCAGAAACATTTTAGCATAACCGCACACATTTGTGTGATCTTTTTGTACATCAGTTCATGTGTGGGAATATTGTGCATTGAATACATGACAATTAAGATATTACATGTAACAATGCCCTTCTGAATTCTTTATAACATAATGAATAAAACCATCTGTCTCACAATCAATGGGAGAATTTTCATCAAAGCTGGAAACTTTTAAGAGACGTTTCATTTATTTTCAAAGACAAACATTTTAAGTTAAACCCAAATTGTTCATTAAAAAAAAAATTATACCTGAATTTTAAGATCAATTTTAATATAAATTACAATTCACCTAATCCTCCCACTCTTTACATGTATGTTTAATTTATAACATCAAGGAGATAGTATTATCCCATTTTTTTCTGCCCACCCTTAAGAAGGCCTCATTTTAATTTAAATTTTTAGTTTTCCTTTAGTAGGGATTGTTGTCATGTACATGTATTTTTCGGTGAAGGATAAAAAAGCCCATACAGTGTATGTTAGAGACTAAAACAATTTTTGGTTTAGATACATACACGAGTGTTGAGGTACTATCCAGATTTAGGTCAAACTAGTGAAAAATAATTTCATTAATATTACAACATTGAAGGCAAATAATTTCTTCGTGAATGTTTTTGTCTCAATGACTATTTTAATACATATAAATGAAAAAAGTCAACAACATTTCTATATTGACACTGTTGAAGAGTGAGAAACAGTCTTTTAATTTTAA
>JAHPZR010007105.1:0-27500 GCA_019787425.1 Platygyra sinensis | reverse complement strand
CTGCAGGGTGAGTTTTCAATATTATTACGACGTTGTGGTTGACCCAGTGTTGAGCACATAGTGAATTAGTTTCTTTTAAGATGATTCGCTAATGGCACCCGTTTTTCTTCATCAGTGTAGGACAGTGACTTCCTAAACCTTTTTTTTTTTGCTTCAAACGGCGGAAAGAAAAGATGCTTATTTAAAATTTTTCGACGAAAGTAGTGACGGAAAAAATCATACAAAATGATTCGTACATAAATTACTTCGAAAAAATAATACAAAATAGTTCGTACAAAAATTACTTGGAATACTAAGTGTATAAAAATTTTTTACGAAGCTGACTTTATCTTCTAACGCTTTTTTGTTCTACTTCGCGTGCCGTTTGAGTCATTTGTAAACAGTAAAAAAGCCTGCCACTTTTAGATCGCAAGGACGAAGCTACATCACAAGCTGAACGAGATTTCGCTATGAAAATGTCGCGCGTGTCTCATTGGGACTTTACAAATTAACTTTTGGAGACTTAACTTGTCTATTCCGATCTTTTCAGGGTCTGCGGGTGAGTTAATAGTGTGCCATTTTTAGACCACCATTGACGTCATCTGGGCGCTAATTATAGCTAATTGCAGACAAGAACACAGGTTTGAAAATTAATCGAACGATATTGTAACTAGGTGACTAATAAATAGCAATTTAGAGAGGTTAAGGGGCTGTAGTGAACCGATAAATGGCGAAACCTTTTTTTTTTCCAGCGTTGTTTCATTATTGACTAGCGTTCGTCGACAATAGCGAAATCATTTACCGACCATTCAATTCTCGTGTTAGACAAGCCGTAAAGACCTTGAAGAGCAACAAACCACAACAAAACATCCCATAGTCTGGCAAACTCTCTCTCCCTTCTTCGCAATTAACCCGACAATTAACCGAAACATCAACAGTCAAATGTCAGCTGTTATCGAAAGATATTTATTTGAATTTCACATTTCCACCAATCAAAATACGCACTTGTAAGTCGGTTATTCAAATAACTTCTGAACGAACGAAAGAAGTCGGTGAGAAACGTTAAATACAAACTACACTGCAAATTTGCGTTATGGGTTTTGTCGTATAGTACCTATATCTTGCGGCTGCTTAAACAATAACTTAGATCAATAAAATTTCTTGTTAAAGGGGCTCCGTCACGGTATTTTGAGTTACTTTGACCATCGACAAAATTGCCTTTAAATTGAAGGAAACGTGAAAACAATGCTTTACAAAGATGAAAAAATACCAAAGAGTTAATAATAAACCATAAAGGAACAAGGATGGTTTAAGGATGGAGAAGATTGACACGGATTACAAACTACAACATTGAAAATTAAGGCTAAACTTTTCAAACCGATTAAACGTGACGTAGCTCCTTTAAACACATTACTGAATATCAGTTGTCATTTCTGAACAGTTCTAAATTTTTATTTCCGTGTATTCATTTAAAAACTGCCAAAATTCAAGGATAATTTGGTGTCGATGAAGGAGGATCCAGGTAAGCATTTTTTTTTTTTTGGCGTTCTGCCAAAGCACATGTTTGAAAGCGGAACAAAATGAGAAAGGAAGTGTTACGGCAACGGATTGCGCCACTCAGCTGGAGTGTGTTGTCATAATAGGCGTGGGCCACAAGCAATCATATGTTTCCATGTGTCTCATATCAGAATTCAATAATGATGGCGTGTTTTGGAGTTGGACGCGTGACTGACGTTGTGGTAAACAGTCGTGTTGTAGAATTGCAACAAAAGGTTGCACTTAGTATTATCTTTTGTGTTAACTTTAACTAGACCGACACAACTGTTGTTGAAATCAGAGAGTTCGTTTGGAAATTAATGAACCTGTTTTATTAACCCCAGTGTCCACGTTCTTGGAAGGAGATTCGCGGATATCTTGACTGGGAGGTGGGTGGTCCACCATATTTTTTTTTTTTTTTTTTTTCGCTTTCGACAGGAACGAGAAACGATTCGGAGAAATGTGCGTTAGTTAATCTGTCGAAATAAATGACCATACTCAAGCGACCTCGGTGATTAAAATAAGAAAACCAACTAACCCGAGTGGCGTCACGATTATTTCCGACCGTATCCCGAAGATTAATTTGCATGGAGGCTGGTGCGGGGGTTATCATTTAAACAGCGCTCTTTTCCTCTAACCTATTCTGCTGTGGTAATGAGTAGATCTTTGTATTTACGGTATACACACGCAAGCTTTAAATAGGAAAGGCCGCCAACAGAATTTTATATATTAAGCGAGCGCGCGTTCTGACAGTTGTAAAGTGAAAAATTTAACAGGAATTTCGGCATCCCTGACTTTTGAACGCGCCCTAATTTATAGTGGGAAGTAATAGAGAAAAGGATGTGTTAGGCAGCAACTAAGGAAGTTAAATAACTTGCTTCTGGGCGTATAGCTAGCAGCGACTGAGCAGTGTTTGAGAATTGTTTTTCGTTGAACAATTATGCCGATGAGACCTCAACACCTTATCGTTTTACTTTGAAGACTTCTAGGTGATTTTAGTTCACAAATAGGTCAGTGATCGAATCTTCCGCACCCATCTTCCTTTCCTTCCGTCTAAAAGCTTCCTGTTTTGTTTTTTTTTTTTCATTTCTTCTCTTCCCGTTTCACCGTTTTCAATTACAATTACATCTGCTTTGAAAATAACCGGTGAAACTAACTGGAGCGGTTTTGTTAAGTTAACGCTCGAAGTACTGAGTTCCCTCGAAGAAATTCTCGGGTTTTGTCGCAAGAGGTTGAAATCTGAGGCAGTTTAGTGTACAACTCACTCCGCAAAACAGTGGTATGTAAACTGGACAAGTCTGTTAAAATCAGCTTACTTTAAACATTAATTTTAGTCAGTTGTGAATGTCGGCTTGATGCATGCAGGAAATCAAATCCCTACAAAGCATGCAGTAGGAAAGAAATCAATTATCTCTGAAAAGGGAGTGAAAATTTGTTTTCTTCTTCTTCCATTATTAATGAATCGATATGTCACTATCTTGATGGTATAACCTCCCTTAAGCTTTTACTGATCGCAGTTGATTTCTGCTAAACGGAAGACCCACCAGCAATATACAGCCATTGCGCTGCTACCGGCTGCCATTCCGTTGTCATGTAAGTCTGTTGTCTTTACCGATTGCAGCAGTATGTCTGTCGTTCGTCACTGACTTTGATATTTCTCGATCCTGATTCCTGCTTTTAACGCTGCGGTTAGCGAATATAGCATTACACGAATTGTTAAAATAAAGAAAGGAAGAGACAAAAAACCAAGTAATGAAATTTTAATTGCAATATGAAAGCCTGAAAAACGTTATAATAAGGGACTGGGCCAACAATGGAACATGAAAGAAACTTTTCATTTTTTCATAAACTTAAGCTATCAAAAACTTCGTGACGCGGGTTATATGCTATGAAATTTCGTTAATACGTTTTCTTATAGAAAAATTACGTCATTCCAATTGCAGAGTCCCCTATTGGAGAGCTCATTTTGTATTTTACTTCGTTACAGTGTGATTAGAGATTTGTGATCTTTATTTAAGGACTGTGAAACTTGTCGCAGTGTTTAGAAATGGTTACCGTGCCGTAGCCCTTCTCCATAAAAGGCCTAAGAATTTGTGAGATAAAGGGTTCCTTCTGATAATTGTATTGTTGAATTGCAAAGCAATACATGGCTTGACACCTACCCTTTTACAAGATCAGGGCTCAACTGAAATAACGGCTGGCCAACGGACATTGTCCGACCAGAATGGTGACTTGACCGGCCAAAAGATTTTACTCGCCAGTCAAGTCATGTTCGGCAGACGGTGACGTTCATTCTTGAATTAACAATCAAATCTTCAACTGTATATGTTAGGTTTTTTTATCTCTTTTTTTTTAGTATGACCTCTCACTCGAAAACGTACCGACAGGTATCTGTTCGAACGACTGAAAATCGTTCGCTTGCGGTTTGTCATGCGTTCAAGATCAATAAGAATGTCATTCGAATGGCTGGGGTTATCCGTTCAGAAAACATTCAGCCGTTCGAACAACTGCAGCGATCCGTTCGAAAAATGTTTATCTGTAAGGACAGCTGCGGTTTTAAATTCAGAATTCGGAAAGATTCAGCCTTTCAAACAAAAGAGTTTTTCTGTACGGCAAAGGGAATCCGATCAGAACGCTTTAGATTTGCCCAACTGTCACACTTTTGTCACAGAGCGGTGACAGCACCTCTCTTTGTTGGCCAGCGTATATTTCAAAGATATTGCTCTACAGATGTGAACTCAAGGCGTTTGTCGTTTCTTTCACTTTCACTGCACAAAAATCGACGAACAAGATGCGAAACAAAACTTTTCGCTCGATTGCCAAGTTGTTCATAACTTAGACACTACGGGATTTCGGGCCGTCAAAAGACACATCACTCAGTCTGCTTCGTTTTTATCAAGCCTTATAAATGTAACACTGACTCTGAACGCGAACCTAATATCTAATTTAGAACCAACCGATAAGTCACTGTCACAAAACTAACGAAAATAATCATGTACCAACAAAAAAACCGAAGGCCTCATCAGTATCTGCATCTGTAAAGTTATTTTGTTCGCGAAGGAAATTTGAGGCACTCCACTCTGCATAGCACATAAGCAAAATCAACCCACTATCAGTGGTAAATCTACCGCATGATGGTCATTAGTTCTCTCTCTAATATGATTACAACAGATTTTAGATTTTTTATGGCTTCAATACTTTAGAACTTAATTTTAGTCACATCATTAAGAAACTCCCTAACACGTGTTGTGTAACGGTAGATGTATTCGAAGTAATGCGATGATCTGTTGTTCGTTTGCACCTGTGAGAATCGAGGAAACAGAAACTTCTTCGGCTTTATTTTTTTACCAGTTATTTCTGAAGCCCAATATTAGGATCTACTGATGCATGTTTGGTTTCATTTACGTTTTGACGGACAAAAATACCTTTTAGAACATCAAGACAACAGCTCGTGGAATTCAATATACCGATCGAAAAATTCCAAGTTTCATCAAATATGCATCTGTTCAATACTTTTTCTTTGGCATCGTGCCACTAAGCCCTGCCAAGGCTATCTTTAAGTTTTAACCTTTTCTTTGTATTGGGCCGATTTTTAAACGGTCTTACAACGACTGGAACGAATGAGTTATATTAATTTTATAGATTTAATTAGGCCAACATTACTTAATTTTTTAAAAATATTTTGACCAGTCACTGAAACGAGAGGTGATCCGCGATCTTCTTAAAGTTCTGCCGTTTTATCTCTTGCCTCGTCTAGGCATGTTGCTTATGCCTTTGAAAAAAAGCATCCTTAAAATGCCTGACAACAAGTTCAAGCACTTTCTCCTGCAGTTCTACACTTCAAGTGAGAGTACAAGAATGTCCATTTACTAATTTGTGGTCATCTGCATGTAATAATAAGGTTACCAAAATAGATACACCCGTGCAAAGTTTTAGAGAAGTTTAATAGCCATTTCAAATTTTTGAACATTTGTATCGCCATTTTGCAGGGCTCGAAAACAACTTGAATTCTAGCCTGTAGTAGCTCTCAAATTTTGTCTGCACTGGGCAAATCAAGGTGTGCTCTTTTTTGATTTAGCTGGCTGACCATGCACATATCTGAGCCAAACTGTTTCTCGCCTTGCAGAAAGATGTACTTGTCCCGGATAATTAATTCCATTAATTAATCCTTACCTAACTATCAAGAACTTGTCTCTTGTCTAGTTTTCATTGACGGCTGCAAGAACTTGTCTCTGCGGGCTACAGACGTTATTTTTAAGAACTTAAGACGAGATCCGATAGAAGATGGAGCAATTTCAGGTTTTAGTGGACAAAAATCTGTACCAGAGTAATTTTAAATATTTTACAGTCATTTTTACATTTTTTTAAAGCTAAATACATAAATAATTGCCTGAAATAACTCCGAAAAATAATTTCCCACGGAAACGAGAGAAAATAAATTTCAAAGTTCAGTGATTTTGTGGAAACACAGGCAAAATTCCATCATCAGTTTCATTTCACCAAAACTTTTAAGCGTTTCATAAGAAGTTCAACATTCGTTTTCGACGTTTGGTGTTGCTAGAAATGAATTGTTTTGAGAAGATATTTAAAAGAGCCCTACAGAAGTTTGCAATACAATGTAAATAATCTTGGTACAAGATTTTTGTCCACTTGTTACTCCAACGTCTGGCGGATTCCGTCTTAAACTCTCATGTAGTTTTCAGTAACGGCTGCAACAACATTTCCCCCGCCAAAATACCGTCATGTGTTTTCGCGCGTACTGTTCGCTTGTGGCAAATCTCGTACCCGTGTTTTTAGAAATCGTACTGGGATCATAAAGAAGATCACAATATAAACAAGACGGCCACTATGGACAGTGCCCAAGGCCAGGCACCTGCAAAGTACAAAACAAGGAGACGATAATAACTCAGCTTGGCAGACGTTTCCTGTAATGTTCTAGTAAGACAACAATGACGTATTTAACTCCCTGTAGTCTTACCAAAGGATTTAGTTGTGCATTGTAAAATTTCAACCTCGAACTCGACGTTTCAATCTTTGAAATACGGTCTAGCTCGTCTTTCGATAAAGGAACGGCATCGCTCTCTGTGATGTGAGTATTTGGTTGTCTTCTTCTCGTTAAGAAGCCACACCCCTTCACTTTCATTAAGCCCCGCAACTGTTCGCTAAGGTTGAGACTTAAGGAAGGGAGTATTGACTGCCCTTCTGCGAAAAGGAAGATCGAAACGCATACAACGTCTGTTGCGCTAATGGAAGAAATCTTTCGAAGTATTTCCCGTTTGATATCAAAGTACGATAAAGGGCAATCGCAAAACGAGATCAAAAGAAGTGGAAAAGCGATTTAAAGCCTAAATTCTATTACACTGGGAAATGATCCCACTTCGATCTTGCCAGCTAAAACCTTTGCAACTGCTATGTGAGAGGTCCCTCTAACAGTCAACTTGGTCAGACAGTAAATATGAAATTTTTTAAAACCTTTTGAGCAAGCCTTCTCTAAAAAGGCCATTTGATTATACTTTTGTCCCTGGCGTTATTGCATTCATTCGATCACTCAGTTCCAGAGACAAACGTCGAGTAAAACAATGTGTTTTTTCCCCTTTATTCTCAAGTGTGATGATCTTTGCAGGGCCGTAGTCAGAAAAAAATATGACTGAGGCAACCTCCATTGTTTAATTATCCTCCTAGGCCCAAGGGTGTTTGTGATGACCGTAAACAACAAAAACGTGGCAAATGACTGAGGCTACTGCCTTGGTTTGTTTGGTACTAGCTACGGTCCTGTCCTAATATGATCACCAGTTTGAACTGAGGACGGAAATCAAATTTCCAGATATGAACTTCATCATGTTGCTTTTAAAAAGAGAAGTTGAGTACGGGGAGTATTTAGAAATACTGAATGATCGTGCATGCGAGCCCCAGTTCTCTCACGGCGGATTAGGTTAGTCATTCACGAGAGTTGGTGCGCATGTCACTGAAATTGTCTGATCATCGAAACCTTTTGGTGTCGCAGAAACTAAACTGCTATTACGTCCACGTTGGTGGTTGAAGAAAAAAGGTGTGAAGTTCTATCTCGAGTGATTGCATTCGCTTAGACCAGCTTAGTTAGGTAATTACTATACGTACTCTTTGGGGCCGGTGTCGCGGGATATCAGCGTCTACTATTTAGCAACAGGTCTTGGCGAGGCAATCGTGCAGCGAAGTGTTACCTGAGCAATCAAGCTGCAATGGTTCAAACCTGCATGCATGGCCGCTATCAGTCTAAATATACTGAGATTTTAGTTTTTCTCAGTCAGGAGTGTGTTGTTTAGTTTCACATAATACCCCGACAGAAACGATTCCCTTTACAAACCGAAGTACACTGATTAATGACTACCAACCCCAGAGCCTTTGTAAATCTTACGTAACTAGCAAAGCATGTTTTCTGAGCCTCCAACAAAGGTTTTAGCAATGATGATTTTTAACACAGCTAAGATTAAAACAGCTGAGTAAGCGAGGTCTGTTTTAGTAACATCACAAAGATACACTTTGCCAAGATCGTTTCGTTTTGTGCCTTGCGAGGTGCTGAGTGTATGTTTTTCTCTCATCCCTGGTTAGGTTGGCCGATATGCAGTTTTCAATGAAACTGTTCGTTTCCTTGGTCCTTCCAGCTGCCATCACAATCATTGTAAGCTTTCTGTGGATGAAGAAGAGGAGCAAAGAAGCCGAAGATCTCGACGAGCTTGAAGGGGAAGGAAATGTAAACAGCGAGGACGATAGAAAAAGAAATGTAGAGGAGCAAAGTGTTATGGAGAAGGAGATCAGTGAAGATATGGAGGACACTCTGGAGGCAGACGCTTCGGATGGGCATCGATACCCGCTGGAGAAGCAACCAAGTACAACGGAAAGCGTTCAGCAAGCGGATTCTGGAACAGGGACAAAGCCATCGACGAGTTCGGAAGTCAAAGATTTGTCAGGAGGGGAAGAGTCGACCAGCGAGGGCAGTGTCGATAGCAGTACTTTGCTGAGCTTTACGGAAGGTTTTAACAATGGCACTCCACCTCTTGGCGAAGAAAATGCGAAGTCACGAAAATGCTCGCAAAACGGAGAAAAAGACGTGTGGGAAATCGAGTTCCCTCAGATCTTGTGCGGAAGGTTGATAGGGCGGAAGGGAAAAAACGTGCGTGTCATTTCTGAGAAATCCGGTGCTAAAATTCGATTGATTCCGCAGTCGCCGGGTGAGGTTTCTACTCATAGGATCATTTCAGTGACAGGAAGTTCTTCGCAGATTAAAAGCGCGCTGGATTCTATCCACGAAAAGTTTCCATGTGTCCCTTTGACACGGTTGAACTCGCCTCTGAATGGCATACCATCAAACGCTTGCATGCAACCTATGCTCAGTCCTGCAACTGCTGCAATGCCTCACCAGGCGTTGCCTTTCGTTCAAGCCATGCTTCCGAGTGTTGCAAACTTCGACGTTGTAGTTACGAGTGTTACGGATGCCGGTCACTTCTTTGTTCAACTGCATAACGATTTCATGCAACGGCAGCTCCAAGATCTTCATCAAAACATGCTGCAGTGTTACGGACAGGGAACAGCTCCCCTTATTCTTCCTTTACCGCAGCCTATTGTAGTAGGTTCGTGCTGTGCAGCGCCGGCATACACGTATAATGGCTGGTACAGAGCCCAGGTGCTTGGGCCGACCGCTAATCCGGACGAAGTAGAAGTAAAATATTTGGATTACGGTGGATATGGCCGGATAGCTGCGTCGAGTCTTCGACAGTTGAGGTGAGAGTAATTTAGTGTTAAACCAATTCATCTTATCTTCAGAGAAGTCAGTGTTTTGTAAATCACGTTCGTGGCATAAGCGTGGTTTTGTTTCGTTCTTATCTTTTCTTTTGCTCATTTGAGATGGAGAAACTTTGCTGAGCGGGATCACGTTGGATTGTGCAGTGACGCATTTCGTCTAGCACGAGAAAACAAATTTAAAATTGCTCTGTTAAATGTTTTGTCTCTTAGGTGGGACTGCGTGTTCGAAGTTGAAATTTAGGCCTTTCTCAAAGCAGTTATATACCGACTTAAACGGCATTAGCAATAGCTCTTTTTGAGACACTCGCTTTGAGGAAATTAGTATGCTATGTTACTGTCTTGCTAACACAGGTGTTGGCGTCTTCTGTCAAAAACATCAGTCTTACTTAGGTTTCTTACGCTTTTTGTAAGATAACGTATATTTCTGTCAGGGGTAAATTAACCTTTGGATTTGAACTTAACTTGTACATGTTTAATTGCAAAAAAAATTATGCCTTTTATATACATGTTTTTTTTTCTTTGGTGTTAAAAATTCTCCTGTGCTTTTCGTTAAGCGTGCGCTGTTTAGTTGATGCCGTCGATCGCAATTCAGTTGTGAGCTGTAAATTGAATGTTATTTCAATCAATAGCTAAAAAGGAACAGATCAGAACTGCAAGTACAAGTTGACAACTTCATTGCCATGCATTGTTGTAGATAGCGGTGGCTTTTTATCGACTCGCCGTTTTCGACAACAACTTGGAGCGCTGAATTCGTTTCGATTCCATCGAAAGTGAAACAACACGCTATCCTGCATTTCAACACCTCGTCACTGTTATTCAATTTAAGTGAACTCTGATCTCAGTTGCGCTAAGTTATGGTTTAAAGTTAGTGCTTTATACTGAATGTTGAAGACTCGTCAAGTAAAATATAATTATGCCATGGTGAGATCTTGCCAGGCATAAACAAAATTGATGATTTAATTGGGAAAAATATCTGCAACTTAACACTAGTCCTTGCTAAATAACGTATCTTTTGTATATATTTTTAATATGCGCGGTTTAGTCGCCAACGCGCAAATGGAACCGAAACGGGTTGTTTTACTTCTGAAAAACGATTTGTGCCGAAGACAAAAAAGGTTCGCGTCAAACACAATGAAACCTGCCACGTCTATAGATTCAAAATCCAAAAAACAGTGGGCCTGATCATTTAAATGGTACGATTTGCTAAAGTGCAACTGGCAAAACATTTCTCTTTTTTTCCTATCAGTAGAGCGGGTTTGTTAAAAGGAAGATATGCGTGAGGGCGATCGATATTCAAAATTTGTTAAACGCCAGTCTGAATATTTAATATGTTGTGGATAGCTACTGTGGCAAACGCTATCTTTAGAAAATATTAGTTGACATGAAATGAGTTGTTCAGGTGAGCGGATAAAATCTGCGCGAGTTAAAACGGGAAAAAGAAAACGACGAAAGAAAATTTGATCTTCCACCACAGGAGTTTATGTTTTAGAACTTCCACAAATCATTAAATCAGTTTTCGGTTTCCCTCTATATAATAAGGAACTAGTCGGTTTGTGTAACAGGAACATGGTAGTGGAAATCGCTTATTCCGCTTATTCCGACAATTTGAAGTGACTTGTTTTTCTTACAGTACCGCGAAACTTGTAATAGAAATCTAATGAGTTAGTCAAGTTCTGCGGAGGCGGGTTTACTTCAAAGTCCCTTTGTTTGTGTGTGTGTGTGTGTTTTTTTTTATTTTACGCTCTCTCTAGCCGGAAATTTCCGTGTATTTAGCACTGCGGTGCTAATTTTAGACCCTGTAAATGGGCAGAAAATGGTGTTCTGTGCAACATGAAAATAGCAATTTATTACAAACAGGAATTTTAAGAAGGAACCACCAGAAGTTTAAGTAACAAGTGGACCGAGATTATTTACATCGTATTGAACATCCTCACCCAGGGGGGATTCTTGGGTTTCTTAGATGCGCGTTCCATGAACCCAGTGACCTTAGATTAATCTATTCTGTAAAGCAACGCAAAATCCGTTTTTGGATTTAAGAATCCAATCTCGGACTTTCCCCAAGCAAGGCACCCGTATATTTGATTTACTTTATATTTTTTTTTTCCTCAGGGCTGACTTTTTGACGCTGCCTTTTCAAGCAATCGAATGTTACCTTGCGAATGTGATTCCTCTACAAGGTACTGTGTATAGTAGTCGCGCATATTCCATGATTTCAGCTGGCTAGGTGTAAACATATCATAAAGAGCATTTTAGTCCTTAGTCGTGAAACTGCAACACGAGAATTCATTCTTATTCTTACTGTAACGACGCGTCAGTGGGGAGACGGGTTGGCCTCCGAGTTGCGCCTCAGTGAAATCGGGCGCTGGCTGAGCCCCGTCTACCCTACGACGGCGAAATTTGAAAACACATCTTTATTTCTACAATATTTGGCCTTCCGTCCACACTTATCTGTTACGAAAACAGAGATTTTTGAAAACGTTCTTCAAACCTGAGGAATTTGAAAACGCTGGCCTTGCGTTTTAGTGTGAACGGAAAACATTTTGCAAACAAAGCTTTTCGAAAACGCTGACGTCACGATCATCGCGTGATTTCTGTGCGCGAGTTTTCCTCAAAATCAAATCCAAAATGATCGGTGTTTACTGTGTTTTCAAATTTTCCCGGTGTAGTGTGGAGGGAAAGCATTTGATACGCTTTCAGGGTGAAAACGCCGTCTTCAAATTTCTCCGGCTTGTTGTGGACTTGGCCCAGGGAGAATACTTTCTTCCCATAGTTGCTCTCTCTTCCTCGGAATATAAATTACTAGCAGTACTCTGTAAGAAAAGCTTGCATAAATGCTGGGCTCTAACCTGATCTAGTCAAGCATTCCATCGTAGACGAGCAAATGACTGATAGTAAACACGCCCCAAGAACGCATAATAAGCTCCGTCATTTTTCGACCAGGTAACCCATCTGTGACATGAAGCATTTTGTCTGATATTAAATGTCGAGTTTTCAGAAATGTGGACATAAACAACAAGGCACAGGCGTAAAAGAAAGACAACAGGTCCAAGTATGCAAATGCACTCACACACGTACTTCGTTTGTCCATACGTGCGTGCGTGCGTGCGTGTGTTCGTCACATTTGATCCGCGTTCTGTCGCTCGCGTTCTTGTTGACCTTGTTGGGTCGGTCGTATTTTTTCTCGTTCATTCTTTTGCTCGCTCGTTGGCCCGCTTGCTCATACATTCAATCATTCAGCCATCTTAGTATCCGTTGACTTGTTGTTTCAGGAGACACATTTTCAAGTGTGGCCAATGCTGTGCTGGAAGACTTGACAATGAATGCTCTGTTGACTGCTCGTGTTATTGGTCACAGAAGCGGCTTGCCGTGCCTAGAACTTTATCTCGTACAAGGCCAGCAGGTGAGAGCGCTTGATTATTTTATTTCTTTCATGGATTTATTTGGACTGAGTAACGTTTTTCAATCATGGAGGACCAGAATCCATTATGTAAGTTCCTCGTAGTTGGATCAGGCTTATCAATAACAGTGGCGGAACCAGACTTTGAGCTAAGGAAGGGGCCCGGTTTTACTTGACTTGCCCAGCCGGCTTTTCTTCCTTCAGTCATTTCTTCTTTTTTCACCCAAAGTAAGGGAGGCTCCCCCGCCCCGGGCCCCTCCCCTAGATCCGCCCGGCACTGAATAATAAGCTTTACGTTGGCAAGTTCGAGTCGCTTTCCTTCTAGTGTCGTAAAACCAAAACCAAAGCTATTACAATGGCTTATCTCTCTCACAAAGCCCACAGACCACGCGATGAATGATGCGAAATCGAATCAAATACACAGGACCAACAAAAACTCGCCTTATGCGTCCGACGGAGCGTTGAGGACTGATGGTGATGAACAAAAACGTGCGCGCGAAAATGCATGTGACAGTCGGCATTATTTTGTGTATTTTGACTGACCGACTGTCTGTCTGTCTTTCTGTCTGTCTAACTTACTGGCTGACTGTCTATCTGTCAAACTGACTGTTGGTCGGTCTGGCTGACTATTTGACTGCCTTTGTTTTGCAGACAATCCTGATTAACAGGGAACTAGTGAACCGCGGCTTGGCTCGCTGGGCAGAAACTTGACAACAGTACGAGTTGTGTCACGTTTATCCTGGCCAAATGGAGGCGTAGAAAATTGCTTGTTCAACAATTTTTTGAACAAAGGAGGAATTCAGCAGACAAAGCTAGTTGATAAGTGAATTTCTAATCTGGTATGAAATAGGAAGATGAAATTAGCGAAGGAAACTTTGAAAAGTAATTTAATTCAAATGCGCATGGAGTGATGGAATCACCAAAGGCCTGACTACTTGAAAGAAATCGCTAGAATTTTCTTTGGTCGATGGCTTAATTTATTGTCAAGTTAAGAGCGTGTAAGATATTGTGAATATGCCATATTTGTCTTCAAAGTGAAGAGGTTTGTACGTGTATGACAAAGTTGTTACTTTATAAGTTCTTTCGTAACGAAAGGCTAACCCCATGTGACGAAATTGAAAACACACCAGTTGAAATGGCCAAAGGCCATTATAAAATTATTTTCCCCAAAATGTTACGTAGTCAATTTAAGCTATTAACCATTTTGTGATCGAATTATATATGATTATAACGGGCAATTTTGAATTTAAACAAAACAAAATGATTTACATACATTGAAGACATTGTAGAGTATTTTATTAGAAGAAATGACAATGATATTTTAGCCTAACCGAATTTCAGCAATGTTATCAAAGGCTTGAAATGCAAATGCTCAGGTATAGTAATATATGACAAAAAAAAACGTTCTATTTTATTCCCAGACCAATTTCTAATAGCATGAATGCCCAAATGAATATAGAGGAAAATGGTTAAATATTAAACGACGTTATAAAAAGAAAGCTAATAACAACCCGTGCCTGATATTTTAAAATATTGACCATAATATTCACTTCTAGAATGCTAAAGTGATTTCATGGAATTTGCGATCATTTGTCGCACCCTTTTATTAACTCTTTGCTGCTTTCCTAATCTTCTCAACCAGTCAGAGCCAGTAAAAATTTTTGACAACTTTTTGACGTCTGTGTTGGTTGGCTAATGTTCGTAGCCCTCTGTGTTTTTTTTTTTTTTTTTTTTTGGGGGGGGGGGGGGTGGGGGGGAGGGGGAGGGAGTGCAAATCTCAGTTTTCAGCCAACCACAGAGCCAGTAATTATTTTCGTCAATGTTGTCAGCCAATCAAAGGGCCTAGCTTTTTGACGTCTTTTTTGTTGGTTTTTAAATGTTTTTAACCAATCACAGAGCCAGTAATACTATTAGACGGCTTTTTGACGTGTTGGCTTTCCAGTCTTCTCAAGGAGCCAGTAATGTAAATTTTTGACAGCATTTAACTGGCTTTTTATCTTTTCAGCCAATCACGAAGCAAATAGTATGATTTTTTGACACCTTTTTGACGTCGTTGTACTGGTTTTCCAGTCTTTTCAGCCGATCACAGGCTAAAAAGTATCATTTTTAGCACCCGTTTGGGATCTCAGCGTTAGGTAGTTTTCCAATTTTCTCTAGCCAATTAGAGCCAGTGTTTTGGCAGCTTTTTCTCCTCTAGGGACCTGGGAATTGCTGTGTTGACCATGGTAACGACTCACTGTTAGATTGTATCACAGGACACCTCCTTTGGTTAGTTACTCAAAGTTCATTGTAGTAACAACACTTTAATGCCAACGCCGACGACCGTACGGGTTAAAACTAAATGAATTTTTACTGAAGTTTCTTGCAATTACGTCGTCGATCCCATGCAGCGGCTGCATAGCAGATTCTGAATTTTAAATCAAAAATTTTTTTGAGAATCAAGTTTTTAAAAGGAGCTGTGTCACATAAATTCATAAGCGTACATATGAGAAGCTTTCATTGACGTACAAAGTTGCGTTCAAATTAAAGAAAACTTTAAAATAAAAGGTTTCAAAACCAATGTAAAAGTTTCAAGTTTGTTCTTTTCGCTGTTGCTGTTCTTGTCACAGTTACCCAAATGAGCAAATTTAATATTAATAATGATTGAACTTTAATTGCTGTGATTGAAACGAATACCAAATGACAGGCTTAAAAAATAATTGAACAGTTTTTTAAGATACGCGGTACGTGACACAGCTCCTTCAAACGATCTTAAAGGATCGTAGATATCTTAGACTTACGCCAATTACTTTCGACCCTCGGGTGAAAAACGCCTTAAGACAGTCGATCTCGTTTACTGTTAAGGGCAAACCATGGTGCACTCTCGGCCCCTGAGACGAGGATGTTCCGTGTTTGAAGTAGCTTCTTTACAGGGGCTCAGTCACGGTATTTTGAGTTATTTTGAGCATCGCCAAAATTACCGTTAAATTGAAGGAAACCTGAAAATAATACTTTACAAAGATAGAAAAACATCAAAGAGACGATAATAAACCATAAAGAAACAAGGATGGTTATGGATGGAGAAGATTGACACGGATTGCAAACAACGAAATTGAAAAGTTTAGCTAAACTTTTCAAACGTTCAACCGTGACTGAGCCCCTTTAACAGTGCGGCAAACTAGATAACTCAGTTTTAAAATGGTTCAAATTAATGAAAGAAGTTCAAATAACTTTATATCGAATTTTTACTTTTTTGTTTTGCGTTGTTGTTTTAGAGTTTTGTTGTGTTTTTTTTTCTTTTCGTTCTTTAACTACAACTATTTTCATCTGTTTTAATTTGAAGTCACAATTACCAAAAATCTAAATTAATAAAGGATGTTTAAATATTGGTTTAATATATCTATTTTAAATTGTTGTTAGCAAGTTATTTATATACAATTATAGTAATATTTAATTTGAGTTAAATTAATTTTTTTCCAATCTGGATATAATTTCTAGTGAAACTGCAGGGCAGTTCAAGTAGAAATATGCAATTTGCCACAACCAACATGTACCTTTCAGTAACACAGATCTCCCTGTGTTGCAGGTCACATAACGTTTAGTTAATTAGCAACTAGGAATACGTTATAAACTACTCAAAAACCAAGATCAACTTTTCATATGGGAGTTCCCCCTCCCAAAAGTTTAGTTAATTAGTTACTCGGGAAAGAAATACTATTAAAAATGTAAGGACTTTAGGAATACTGACTGAATAAACTACTCAAACACCAATATCTATCGTCTGAAACTTCTCTTACTTTTGTAAGTCTTGTCCCCTCGGGATCACCACCTTGGTGTGGTGGGGTAACTTGCGTTTCCCTATGACCCCTTAGAGCTATGCTGGTGGGGAGTTCTAGATTCCTGATAGGGGTGACCCATGCCAGAGGGGTCGAGACCAAGATTATCCTGGTTAGGGGCTGGGCGTAAGGATGTAATGCTGCAGAAACCGAAACCAGTATAACAGATGTAGAGCAGAGTGGGACGGGCCGCCCCTCAAGTGCAAGAATGAAGCCATCGGGTCAAACGTAACTAGGCACCCAAAGACCGATGAACCTGCTTTCCCCTCTGCCTGCTGAGAGGTTTTCTTCAGTGCTTATATATTCAGCGGTGTGCTTATATATGCAATATGCAAAGAGTTTATGCGGAAAAAAATATGTCTGGCAAATAATAGGGTTCGGAAAGCTACTTAAGCTAATTTTGTCCAAAAAAAATGATTCTTCCCGAAAACAATACACCAGCTTTCCGGCCATTAGTGACGTTAAAAATGGTGCTTACTTGGAAAACTGGGAAAAATTCCCGCCATTCTTTTCAAACTTGAAGCCTGGCGCGCGGCCAAAACTCGTGGATACTTACATACACACGTAAATCAATCGAGTTCCACTAGGAGTCACATCAGAACCCAAGGATTACAGCCCCTTAAACTAGCACAATGTACTGTTTTCCTATCTTAAAAGTTCTCCTCCCCCAAGGAAAGGCATTTTTGCTTTCTTCTGTTCTGTTTTCTTTTCAGCAAGAAAATTAACGGTATTAAAACAACATGACGTTTCGACGACTTCATGTCATCATTGTCAAATGAATAAATTAGAAATAACGGAAAAAGACATATTTATAGACATTAAAAGTGAGAAAATAAATTAAATTAGCATGAAAGCATTCACTCAGGTAAAGAGTTTCGCGCGGATGGAATCCGCTTTTGTGTTCAGTTTCAGTTCTTTGTTCTTAATCCACAGCATTTCATAAATCAAACATTCGAGTTTACCACGGCATTTCTTTAGGACTTTAAAGTTCTCTTTTCTTTTCTATTATTTTGAATCGTTTTCTTTCCTCTCTCTCTCTGTTACCATTCTAATAGATCGAAATTGGCCTACTCTAAATCCATCCGTGTAATCTTTCCCTTACCACGTACGCTTCTAAATGCTTAGGTCTCGACTGTGTTACCTCACACTCCACATTATGTTGAAGATCAATAGGCCCTTTGCACGAGCCGGTCACATGGTACGGATTAAATTATATGCTGGGACGCAAATAACGCAGTGGGACTTTCAAAGCAAAGGAAAGTCGGGCTCGACTGGTAAGAGTTCCTTTGTTTTGGAAGTCCCACTGCGTTATTTGCGTTCCAGCATGTTAATTTTTTCCGTACCATGTGACCGGAACCTGAAAAGGGCCTATTGCATAATACTGGAAATGACTAGATCCAGTGTTAATGGACACGTCATAAAGCGTCGGTAAATGCGCGCGCTAACCTCGTCTTGAGTAATAAACGCTATGATAGTCACCAAAACACCCTTAAATCGTGTATGGCAAGAAACGCGGTTACGGAAGCGAGCTTGGTTAGCTGAGATAGCGAAGTTGCGAACTCGACAAGCAGCTGAACCTCGAGGGCTCTGTGTCTGTCACCAGTCCAGTAGACTTGCAATTTTCGCGCTCTTCTAAATTTTTTTAGCGCGCAATTTGTTTACGAAACCCAAGCTTCTCTACAGTCTGTTATGCTGTAGGTTATACTTAATACTTTTAATCTCCCCAAAAGAAATTAATCCATACAGAAACATTTTATCAAGCACCGTGGAATTAATTAATGGTCATTGTCATACCTCCCAACTCAAACACGTTTTACAATTGGAGGAGAACGCGTCACGTGCCCTGGGTCAAAACTCACTAACTCCCTATGGCGAACAAAACTCACTAACCCCCTAGAGAAACAACAACATCATCTTTCGACTCGCGAGTTTTGTTTCCCCTCGACCTCAATGAAACATTCAGAGTCTCGGGGAAACGAAACTCACTGTTTTCCTGGGGGCCAGTCATTAATCCATGGGTGGAGTTTAGGCGGGGGTACACGTGAAGGCTTTTTGCGACGTCCTTAACACGGCCTTTTTGCCAGTATCTCGGTGACGCTTCAAGCAACGCTAAATTTCTATGCTTATTTCATTAACCATCGTTTGGCGGTTTGTATAAATTTTTGGGTAATTTATGGGAATTGTGGGAAAGAGATATTTTTTCTCAAAGGACAGGTTAAATTGAAGTAAATATGAAATGTTGAAGATTTGATAGATTTGAAAAATTGAAATTTGAAGTGAAGAATTAGAAGACGGATACCAAACTATACCCCCTACTAACCTGGGGCTCTCTCTTTTTTTTCTTTGGGGGGGGGGGGGGTTCAACTGTTTGGTAGTGTTTCCAACCCATTTTAATCCTAACAATTCCCTTTTAATATCGCTTAAAATTTCACTCCTATTCAGGTGTACCCCCCGCCTTAAGCCAGCCTTCAGTGTTCTTAACTACAGGTTGCGTTCACAATTTTATGAGCCAGAATTTTTTACATCAAAAGTAACGAATGTCTGTTTTCGAATTGTATCCACCCGAGTTGCTCTGTATATTCATAATACTTAAAATTACTTAAATACCTGCAGTATTGTCTATATGTACATGTAAACGCTTCCCGCTGGGCATCTTGGTACAACAATGATCCTCCAGTAATCCTTTTTATGTCCAACAATATCTGTTAGAAAAATCCATTTACCTCAACTTGCCTTAAGCTTGGCTCAATCTTTTGTCGTATCCGTTTGAAAGTTTTCATGCGTTCCGCAAATTTGCTTTCGAGTTTTCTGAAGACACGAGTTCAAAGTAACGAGCATTAGTACGTCCAAAATCATTTTATTTTCCCGACAGCCGAAGTCTTTGCAAGCAACATGTCAGCGGGTGTACTTCGAGCATAATGCATCATGTAAGCGGGTAACTAAATATTTCCCACATTTTCATTGTAAATCATTGCGTGAGGTAATGTACCTAAGTCAATATTTTCAAATCTACCCTCAGGCAATAAAAAAAACGGAACCAAAATTTCGCTGTGTCCTTGCTATGAAAACACTGAAACGGTGGAAAACTGATTAGTTCATGAAATTTTGTGTTAAGAATCCGATAGGTGGGTACCAATTGAATTCAATAAAGACCTGAAGCAAGGTACATGCCTTGTTCGTCTGCATAAATACAACAATCAATAGATGTCAATAAAGCCCATTTCTAATTGACCCTTTTGTTGTGAAGGTTTGCTAATAATGTGAGCTGGAATCCATGTATTGTCGAATTTTTTACGGCTTTTGTATTGCTTTATTGGCTTGGCCGTCAGAAACACGCTTAGTCTTTGACTGCACAAAATTTGGAGCTCCTCCATGCGTTAAGAATGCCTGATTATGATCTTCTTTTCGCCTGAATTTTAAGGAGGAAAACAAACAACTTGTAAAATTTTTCACACCCGAAAAAGCATCGAAAGTGTTATTACCCCTAAGCAGAAACACCAGTTTCTGTGAACACCGGACACCATACGCAAATAAGCCGTTAATTCATTGCCAACCATTACTGGTTCCTTTCTTTGTATACCAAATTTGCATTTCTTACTTGAGCATGCAACAAAGATCCACAAATTTGCGTAAATCCGGCGCTATTGGTCAGCAATGTGTGTTAATTATTTAAGCTGTTAATTGCACCATCTTCGGCTTATCAATGTCACACGTCACAAAGGCAAGCTTCGCTGCACTTCAATGAAATATTAATGTCTTAAAGCATTTTAAGTTGTTGCTTCCTAGCGATGGGACTCTATTTTGGTAGACAGTCGTTTATCCGCTCGGGAATCGCATATTCATGACAAAGAAAGTGTTTATTTCAAAAACGACTAGAGCATGAGAGTTTTCGTGCTGTTTGATGGCACAAGATATCTACTAGACGTGGAAGTTGGCCAGACCGTGAGCGATATAAAGAGCATCCTTCGTAAGAAACTCGATTTGGACACGGTACAGAGCGAAGATGGCGAGAACGACATGCTTATGGCCATCAACTACGCTGGATCAAACATGGAAGACGACTGGATTTTCACTGATATCAGCATTCCGCCTGGCGCAACGCTTCGATGTGAACTGCAGGAAAACGTTAAAACGTTTCTCAACGTGATTTGTTCGCATTCGAACGAAACGCTTAGATTTACAGAATGGTTTGACGTGTGGGAGACGACGACAGGTATTCTGAAAACGATGATCACAGAAAAAACAGGATTACACGTCAGTGTTTTCCGTCTCGTGTCTGCCGAAGGGAAAGAGATGTATGACTGTCATCCGTTGAAGAAGTATTTCATCGATTACGGAGACACGGTCCGTTTGGAAACGTGGAATGGCTGGAGCGCATTCTTGCAATCCGCAACGCTGGGTCAACTCACCCCAACCATGAAACACATGGTAAGCATACACGATGATCCGCTAGTGTTCAAGTATCAGCTCCGCGTCGCGTTGTTTATCGCGGCTCATTTCAACTACACTCAACTCGCTGCTCAGCTGATCAAGAGCGGTGCGCGGTCCGACGAGCCTGTCGGCGAGCATCCAGTACGTGAGTGGTGTAACAAGGAAGCTGTACACCCCGATCACTTCAAAACTCCAGCTCACGAGGCAGCCCAGCACGGCAGTCTCAACTGCTTGCAGAAGTTCATTCATCACAACTACGCCTGCATCCTCGCCAAGGACGCCAACGGTCTGACACCGTGTAATATCGCACGTCGATACAAGAAAACCGAGTGTTTTAAGCTGCTTATTGCCGAGCAGTTTCGCTCTCGAAGCACGTCCGGTCTCACACTGGGGATATATTGGCGTGTTAGGAAATGGTGTGAGCGCGCAAGGGATCGAGCTATCGTCTTTCACAAGCATTCACCAAACCCGCTTCTTCTAGCAATGGAAAACAGAACTTACAGAAATGCTGTGGTCGGGCAAAAGGTACAAATAGATGGTTTCGGGGAAAATATGCAGGCTGGCACCTCGAAATTACAGCTTTCTTTAGCACTTAAAAGTGTGAAAAACAAACCGCCGACAGGTGCAGCTCTGACATCAGTACAGGAAGATAAATATGGTAATTCTACGAGAAGCGGTGAGATTCAGGTTTCAAATAAAACCAGCGAAAAAGACGACAAAGCCGATTCGGGGAACTCTTCAAGTGAATCGAACGAAGAAGCGAACAACGACAGGTCGACCTTTGGTAATTGCTTGCTTCCGACTGTTTCGAAACAACGTTACCATGGCGAAATTTCGAAACTTGAAACCACCATGAGGGACAAGTTGTTAATTAAGAATGCGAATCGAGAGCAACGTAGCACGTTTACTAACCAGTACAGAGCGTACAGGTGGAAGGAGCTTCCAGACAAAGGCGAAGAAGAAATCTTGTGTTTCTGCCAGTCGCACAAAGAAAAACAAACGAGCGGTGAATCGCGAAAAGAACTTCGCGATAGTATGCCACTGATTTCAACAAACACCAGCTTGGTTGGTGTAAACAAAAGCGAAAAAATTATAGATATTCAAATTTCGGATGATTTTCAGAGTTCCAATAAACGTGACTTTTTTGTCACACAAGAAGTCGCGGTGAGTTCGGAAAAGCGACGCAACAAGCCTGAAAACACCAAACGGGAGGAAACACTGAATAACGCAGAGAACAGAACCACTGACAAGATACCACCAATTAAATCTCGGGGAGATGATTTGAGTGCGAATCACTTGAAAACTGACGATTATGTTAAAACGAAATCAAAATCCGCCAAGAGTTCAAAAAGCGACGGAGCCCTTGTCTATAAACAACGGCGAAGAACCCGTTCCCTTTACACAACTAAACGCCTTCACAGCGCCAATCAGCGCCGTAGAGCTGCTTCTAGTGAGGATTTGAGCCTGCAGTCAACCCGCTTGTACAGCAGTGTCACTGGACAAGACATGCACGAGGCAGCGAAAGAGAGCATGGGTGTTGCAATGACTTTCAGAAAGAAACGCTGGCTACAACAAGTTAACATGGCTATTGAGCTTACTAATAATACTTTTAACAGAGAGCTTCATCGGCACAGAGAAAAATACAAAGCAGCGCACGCAGTTGGAAAATGTAATTTTTAGCACAGAACAACTGCATTATTTAGGCACTTCTACAGGGGAAATGCAATTATGTCTAATCGCTCAAGCTGATAGGGCTCAGCGACGCTCGAATAGTCAGCTACTGAAATTTGTTTCGGTGGTCAACTTACCCTAAAAGTGAAAATGTTACCTTGTGAATATTTCCGGTTCATAAACGAACTCTATAAAATATTTATTTTTATATTATTTTATTAATATGTTTTTTAACTATGTTTTGCTACAGTTTCGGTGTTAAATATCGTTAAAGAGTTTATTTTAGAGCCAGAATGTTCAGAACTTAACAAACTGAACGGTCAAGCTTCCTCAACTGGCATTGCAAAACGAAGTCACAGGTGGGCGTGCGTCACCGTTTAGCCTGATAGCCGGTTAAGACTGATCAACACAATAAAAAGATCTTTTTCTTGGTTTCTGTTACTGGATTATTCCGAATTTTTCCAGAGAGAGAAAATCGTATTTATCATATACGTGGATTCACGGTCGGATTCAAAACACGCTGGTTTTATTTATCACAGAACTCAGTTTATGATGGTAAATTCAGTAAATTAGCCAGAAGTTAAACTATTCTAAAGTGTTGCCAGTTCATCAATTCAACGAAGTAAATATTTAAAATAAAGACATAAATTTGTGTATTTTGAATATATTAAGTATTTTGTCTTCTACTGGACCGGAGTTGGCTGAGATGGAGGTTTGACTTGTACTACATATTGTAGCTTATGTGTTTTACATTTTAAGGGAATCAGTAAAATTTTATAAGAACTCTACATTATGTCTGCCATTAACACTTGGCACTGGGATCTTAACACGAGAACAACGTTGTAGGCGCGAATAAACGAAGGATAAAAACAGTGAACGGCGTGTTTCCTTCAACGGAAAATACACATTCTAACAATAAAACTAATGAAGTGAATATAGATTGTCTACAGTACTATTTACCTGATTTGATAACAATCGCTGATGCAAATTGCACTGGAAGGAAAGCCGGACAGGTGTCTGAAACAGAAGACAGACACTGTCTTTTAATCGTTCTGTTTTCCATCTGCCCCTTTTATCTCCAAGTTAGGCTCGTTCACACGGCGCCAGAGGAATTTGAAAACGGAGGTTTCACTCTGAAAACGCATCAAATGTTTTCCGTTCACACTACGCCGGAGGAATAAGAAAAAATGCAACAATCACCGGTCATTTTTGATTTGTGTATGAGGAAAACTCGGTCAGGAAAATCACGTGATTATCTTTATTACGACATTTTCGAAACGCTTCGTTTTCAAAATGCTTTCTGCTAAAACGCAAAGCCAGCGTTTTCAAATTCCTTCGGTTTGAAGAGCGTTTTCCAAAAGCTCCGTTTTCGTGACGGATTAGTGTGGACGGAAGGCCTAACAGTAGGAGTAAAGCTACGTTTTCATATTTCTTCTGCGTAGTGTGAACGTTGCCCAGAATAAGTTCAAAAATGCAGGTTAATGAAATGCATGCCCTTCATGATAACCATCACAAAGTGTCCTCTTTCCTAAAAAGTCTCCAAACACACAATTCTGCCATGAAGTAATATGAAAATGACACTTGGTGATGCTTATTCATAAAGAGCATTGAATCTCATTAGCCCGCATTACTGGACATAAGTATATTTCCTCTTAAGTTTGGTTCCTCGTTTCAATTGTAAGGAGAGTACTTCAATCGACATAGCGAGAGAATTTACGCATACAGGTTTAAATAAATTTAGCTCCAATTACTGTTGTCTTCTGGTCACTGCGAAGGATCCAGGAAACAGAAGTTATGGAGTTGAATCGAAGCGGTAAGTACTTCATGTATCCCTTATTATAGTGATACTTGAGGTACTTAGGATCGAAGCCACGGCCCAACAGCTTGAAATAACTGGGAATGTTTCCACTCGCCCCCTTTCCCCCTGGGTGCGATGCTAGTGTTCACAGCAATACCCCTCGGCCATCCCCACATGAAATTTGCTGTTACCCATTTATACACCTCGGTAAAGTATCTGCAATGTCCCCGTCCAGGGCTCGAACCAAGATCTCTCGATCCGGAGACGAGCACTCTAATCAGCTTAACGTTGGTTTTAAATGCTACATTAATTTGTAAAGAGTTTATTATCCGAAAATAAAATTTCTACGAAGGTTTCTAATTCACGCTTCTGTAGCTTTTAGAATTTTGGAAAAACAACATTTGGAGGGTTTGGGAGAAAACGAATGTGTCGGAAATGTCAGAGGGAGGCTATCAAAAAAGCCAGGAATGATTCAAGGTGATACAATGGAGTTCTGTGACACTTCGCAACTGTCACAGAATTGAACGAATTTATGTGATTTAGGCTGCGTTCCTTTGGGGTGATCTGGATCAGGATCAGTGATCCTGATCCAGATCACCCCAAAGGAACGCAGCCATAGGAAACGCTGCTTGTAAACCGTGACTGAAACATGATTTTATTCGAGGTCACGAAAGGTCACAATACGTTTGGCCCATCTCAGAATTTTCGGGACGTTACAAATTTAACACGAACAAAGTCTACTTCTAACACCTGAGTTTTGTTTCCTGCTTAACCTTTTCTAGGCCTTTTTTTTTCAAGCAGCATGAAGCTTACCATTCGATATGAGTGGCATTATCAAAGGTCATCAAATGTGTAAAGTCAAGCATTGCTATTAATATCATCTATTAACATAATTGTCGCCGTGCACGGACACTGTCAACGTTTTCAGATAAAATGTTCTCGCCAGCATGTATATCTGCTGATGGCTCTCATATTTATCATTACAATGCTGAACTACCAAGTCACATATACATTATGTTAAGCTTTATATCTGAACTGAGGCTTGTAGTTTATCGTAGTCCAGCATTAAAAATTACGACGCACCTTCCGTCGGGAATTATCGTATTTTTTAAGACAATTCGCTTTAAATGTTCGAGCGAAAGCACCCTTGAACTTCAAGAACAGTCCCACAATTAAGACGGACACAGTAAATCAGAAATAAAACACAACTTTACCTCTGTATCGTGGAATCTTGGAAGACAAAATTTGTCCGTCCCGCCATGTTTGGTGATCTACAGGCTCGGTCCCAGGCAATACCGGCGGAGGCTATTTGCAGCCACTTAGCCTCCCACAAGGCGGGGGTACATACATACATACATACTTTATTCGTCCCAAATGGGCTTTTCAGAATAAAGAGATAATTAATACTATATATACAAATAAATCAATCAACTAATCAACTAGTAAGTAAAATGGCATAATGAAACTGATCAATTATTAATTAAAAATAATCAATAAAATAAAAAACAAAAAACAAATGTAAAACAATTAACTCCCAAAAACGTTTGAGACAAGGCTTCTCTTCAGGCAACGTTTGAAGTGCTGTAGTGTTGGTTTCAACTTAAGAGAAGAATCCAGTGAATTCCAGAGTTTGACTGTCCTGAAGTAGAAAGTTCTTTGCCCTGTGGCTGTTTTATACAAAGGAATGTTTAGCATCTGGGAGTTCCTCGTTGTACGCTTGGTGATCGTAGCTCTTTGAATATATTTAGAAAATAAAGAGGCTGGTGCGCACCCTGACATACATTTGAAGGCCATTATTGCGTGGCGATAATACAGCTGCTGTCTTACAGGTAGCCACTTTGCTGTCTTACAGGGGTCCACATGAAAGCCGGCTGGGTATTATGTTTTTAATGCAAATATCTCATTTACGTTTCAAGCAATCAAGAATCTCTATGCTCTTTTCACATATCTATGTTTTGGGTCGTTTTGTAAATTTTTGGGGGATTTCTAGGTATATTTGGAGATAAATAGTTTTTCTCAAAGGATTAGTAACATTTATGGAAATAGGAAATTTTGAGATTTGGTGTTGTTTTAAAATTAGAGTTTGAAGTTAAAAATTGGTAGATACACTCCAAACAGTTGCCTAACAACCTGGGGTGCCATTGCGCGGTCGGGCAACTGTCTGGTGGTGTTCAATAACCCTTTTTTTCGCTTTCAACCTCTCTTTAAACTTACCAAAATTTCACTTAAATTCAGGTGTACCCCCGTCTTAATGCATGTCGCCTCAGCTTTCCAAAATCTCCAAGCCCGAGCATTGATATTTTTATTAGTATATTCACACTCAGTGATCTTGGTGTTTTAAGCAATCTGATTGGTTCGCTATCTCTGGCTAATGAGCATTATTCACCCCCTACCGAGTGAATAATGCGCAAGCCAAACAAAACCAAAATGGCACGTTTTCCACGCATGAATTGAGAGGTCAATAAAATCGATTTTTAATGGTTTCCTTCTGAAAATGTTGTTAAGATCACTTCCTGTGTGTATATACTAAAACAATTATTCTTCTCAATCTCGGTGAATAGTGGCAGAATATTTACCTCGATTTCAAAGAATAATTGCTAATTAATGCCTTTATTTCATAGAAAAATTGAAAAACATCAGCCCATAACCGCATCTCTCTCCGTTCATGGAGAGAGCGGTGTCAAACCTTTAGGTCGGCCGTATTTAATTACTGTTCTGACTTTTTTCTAAAAGTTGCATTCGTTTCAGCTACCGAACGGATCCCTCGCATCTGGAGGGTTGTCTGGTATTAAGTATTCATTACTAATGACAGCAGGACTAATAGAGTTTGGAACTTTTGAGGGGGAGGGAAGAAGAGAAGGGGCATATCCCGTTCCACTCTAAGCTTCCGCTGACTCTGACTTGAACGGGCTCCTGAAAAACTCATGCATTTTCAAGTATAGTTCTACTTCAATTTACTGCTAATCTGTACCGCTAACTAGTCTTTTGACAAATCCAGTCTGCAAGGAGTGACTGATCATGCTCAGCTTGTGGAAGGGATGTAGTCACCGGTAGCAACAACGCCGCAAGTTTAACTTCAACGCATGGCGTAGCG